>OU744358.1:18764363-19034852 GCA_916610255.1 Lasioglossum lativentre
ACTAAGTCAGTAAGTAAATAAGAAAATAAGTAAATAAGTCAGCAAGGTAGTATGTCAGAAAGTTAGAAAGTAAGGCAGTACATAAGAGGTTAAAGACTGGTTTCCCTATAACTGCTAAAAAGTAAGAAGTAGCAAATTAGTCGAACTACAAATTTCCGTAATAAACCACATTACAGCTACTCGTCTTTAATAATGATTACATGGATCGAGCACAGGTCGACGTCGACTGTCGAAGAAATGAAAATTTATATCGTCCCCCGGCTAATTGTCGGCCAATTTCCCATCGGTCCGCGCAAATTAGCCGGCGACATGTGTTTCCCGGTTAAGGCACGGCCCGGAGTGACGTTAACGAATGTAAATTTTCAACAGAACGAGAATGCGTGGTGTAACGCCGAGAAGTGAAAGTGAGCTCCGACAGGAGCGGAGTCGATGATCGGTGACGGAATCGGCGTCATCTCTCGCCAAAGACGAATGACGATAAACCTGATTGCAACTTCGCAAAAACCGTGCCCGTTAATTGAACGATCGCCGCGCGGTTGCGGCCAAAAACGCTCGACGTTCGACTCGACGCTTCCATAATCAACCTAATTCAAAAGAAGTATACTTGCAATTGATGCGGACACTTTTTATTTTGCTAAAGCGAAACAAAAAAATCAAATCGATTAGTATTCTTCTGGCTATGGTCAGAGTACCAACAACTGAGAATAAAATATTAACAATTGAAAAAATTATGGCACTTCGAATACACTCTAGAATCTAGAATACCAGTTTAGTCGCGTGACATTATGACACGTGCACGACAGAGACGAAGCGCGTCACGTGACCGGGCCTCGGCGGAAGCGTGGGGAGTAGCGTCGTAGAGGGGGAAGATAGAGTGGGGACGCCAATCTTAACACTTTGCACTCGGAGCTATTTTAACACGAAAATTAAACATTTCTTCCGACCTAGAATAATTCCATTCTATATGATTGTTTTTCATTTTATGGATATGAAATTGATATAATACCACATACAGTACTGAAATGTTTGGTAATTGATTACATAGCACCATATTTAATAATGTAAACAATACTGTGAATAATGGTAGAGCAATTTTTAGTGGCGACTCTGAGTCGCCGCTCGAGTGCTAAGGGTTAATCTGTATTTTGACGAATTAGGAGATAGCGACGCGTGGGAATGAAATTAATGCGGATAAATCGTTTGCATGAGTGGTCGAAATGCCCTTGAAAAAGACTAGAGCGGAGCATAACAGCGCCTTAATCCTATTATACTCGTTACGTTCGTTTCTCCTCGAATCGATCGCGTTCGAAACCGATTTCTTCCGGTCGTTCGTTCGATTCGCTATCGAGCATGCTCCTGCGAATTAAATGCGTGTCACGACGTTAATGGAACAGGAGGTTGATGCATTGTCCCCTTTAACTCAGTTCGAACGCCGGGCAAATTTGTTTCTGGCGAAATTGATAAAAAATTCGCCTGTGTGGTACATTTTTTTTCATCGGGGCCAGTGCACTCGACGAATTTCGTTCCGTTCCCTCGGCAAAATAATATTGCTATTTGGATCGGCAAACACGCGGCCAAACTCTGCTCGATGGAATTAATTATACGACCGTCAGAGCGCAGCTTTTAGATACTATCAAACTGTTAGTTCGTAATTTAATACGCTGCGGCTTTTGTTGGCGGCGTCCGCTCCGGAAATTCGAACGAATAGAACAAACTAAAGGTTTTGATAACGTTTCAAATGCTACTCTAATCTCCTTCTTTGCATATCGGTTACATGAATTTTCATTATTTTTAGTTTGACAAAAATGTTAACAATCACGTTACGAGTTACTGCACAAGTCACGACGTTTGTGTTTATAAACCGGTTTTATTTTGAAAATGTTCATTTTCTATGTGTTTTATTTTGTAATAACAGTTTTTCGCGTCCAATTTTTATTTAATCTTATTCCACTTTGAAATAATTGAGATTCATGTAACAGAGTCTTGAGAACCGTGTCGTTAACAACGTCATATGGATCTATTTAATTCCTTTCAATTCCATGGTTCCTATTCTCTTGTTATTTAATTACAGTAATTATAGTCGGAGTGGGTTAATAGCTGTGCCTCGCCTCTTGTACAATGGATATTCTAGTTTCTCTGTCTTTTGTTGCTATTAACTACTTTCTTGTTTTGTATTTTTCTGGCCATATATTTAAAAATTTATGTAATGCAGAAACAATAAAAGCAACAATTCTTGTCGCTAACTATTTTTTTCTCGATCTGCTGAATTTATTTTCCATTCGCCTGATCTTTTATTTCTCGTTTGTCCGTGGTTATTTTCACAAGTTCTATTAACGCACAATAATGGTAATACAGAGAAACAGGAGAAAAATATTGGCGTGCCGCGCGCACCACAATTTTCGGTCGCCGATATTTTTTTATTAATTTCGAACGTCATCCACGTCAACCACGATTCAAATATGTACTGAAAAAAAGCCTGTCCTACAGCGAACTTCATGACAGACTTTTAACTACGAGAGCCGATGAACTGTCACTCTGTTTGTTGTTCGATGGATATGAATTTTGTACGGGTCAGGATCTATCACGGACTGATTAAAAATAATGAAAAAGAACGAACCGCCGGATCAACGGCTATATCCGTTAATTACATCGATCGGTAATGTTTCTCTCGTCGATGTATGTACTCGTATACATATGCATGTACTATATCTATCTATTATAGCGAACCGTCAAATTATTTTCGCGGAGATTGAATACGCGAGAGATCGATGAAATTCAGACAGTGACGGGAAAGGGCGGGGATTATTAGATTTGAGAGTAATTAACGAAGTGGTGGATATATTAATTCGCTTTATGAAGCACAGGCTCCACACATATGTACGTATACCCGTTCGATATTCTCGCGTCGCGCTCCAATTAGTCATTCTGCTGGAAACAAAAACTCCTATCACTGTGCTTGCCATTTTTTCGTATAATCGTCTTCATTATTCAATAAATAAAGAGGCTGCTAGAAATGATTTCTGGAGAGTGGGAACTCAATCTATAAATTTCATTATATCTGCTTTTATAATTATTAGACTGCGAATATTTTATGCATAATAAAAATTGTCTACATTAAAGCTACGAGAACTGTATAGACATTTATTTCTTCTCTTAATAATATTAGTATGTTAACAGTGTTACTAATATTATTAAGACAAGTTAATTTGTACCTCGTGTACTAATTTTTGTTATAAATGAATAAAATCTACAGTCTAATAACGAAATCAAGAAACGATATACTTGAACACGATCGACTTTAATTTTCAATAAACAAGCAAATCCCTCGCGGTTTCTTTCGCCAAGCCCGGTTCACAGGGAGCAATTCTTGCATACCCTGTGAAAAATATGTGAAATTACTTTCTAACGTTCCCAGGGCGCAGATGGCGTCACCGTTGAACTTTTCCCGCTGTGAATTAAAGAGCCCATTTCGTCCGGTTGAATTTGAATAAGCTTTGAATAAGTTTCGCGATTATTTAAATGAAATTTCAATGAGTCCCGCGGAAATATATCGAACTCGAAGATAATTACAAAAGCGTAGGAGGCGGGGAAACACGGAAGGAGGAGACTCGAGTTATCGATCCGAGGAGGGAGAGAGAGAGAGAGAGAGAGGGATGCCGGTGCATTTATGAAATTGCATTTACGAAACGGATAATATTTTATAATTAAAAACGAACCGTGACGCGCACACACGCCAAGTGTCCGCGTAGCCACGCCCACAGTCTCCTCCCACCAGCAAGAACAGAGGAGAAGGGGAGAAGAGAGTGGACACCGCAATTATATATTTTATTAAATTCGAATAATTTCTAACCGAGCAGCGAATTTTAATAGTCGTCGGGAATAATGCGCGCGTTCTACAATGTTTTTATCGCGCGTGACACGAGCTTTACGAGCTCCGGGTACGAGAGTGGGGGTCGGTGGGCGGCACGGGGCGGTCAACGGGGCGGAGTTAATAATGACTTTTAATAAATTCGTGGCGGGCGGGGGCGAACGAAAATTCGTATTTTTCGCCGGCGTCCGCAAATGAAACGATAATAATTGTTCGAGCTAATTGAGTCCAAATAGGGCTCGCCAGCCCACCGGTCGCTGAAAAATGATTTAACGCCGGCCGTCGGAATTTGAATTTATCATTCGGCCCGGCCGCCGAGCTGCGCATCCATATTTATCGGATGCACTTTTATCGAGGAAGTTTCGCAGCCCGGGGACGGGAGAATTAATTCAATTTGGCCCCCGTAACAAAAGAATAATGGACACCGGTTAGAGGGTTACATGCCTTTGAAACAACATTTTTTTTTCCGTATACAAAAATTATGTTTCTTCGAAAAAACAGTACGTACATCTCATTACATGATATTCGAAGGGTATTTGATGCATTTTTTAAATTTTTAGTTTAAGTTAGTAGGCTAGCAGTCGGAGCAGCTTTTTGAAAAATTCAAGTGTTTCCTGTTTTCAAGTGTTCTCCTTGAACACGAGGTAAAAGAAACGTGGGGTTGGTTCTCGAGCGCAGTCATTACGCTAAGAATATCGAGCGGACCAAGGACACATAATATGGCGGCGTGTTTTGCAACGAAACGAATCGCGAGAACCCATCTCGTGTTAGTCGGCAAGTAATGCTTACTTAGGCGCATCCACCCTTGGCAAGAACCACTTGATCGAACAAACAAATCGCAGCCGAAAGCCGTCGCGTGTGCGAAAAGAGTTTCACCAGAAGAAACTGTTGCCTCGTAAAATGTTGCTGCAAAAATTAGGGAAGGCGAATACCTCCGCTATTTTGTGCAATTTGCATTGTACATGTATTTATTGTATTCAAGACTGTATTGTGCTTCAGATATTTATTCATTTTTAAATTGTAAAATGTTCGCAGAAAAATTCTAGATCTCTTTGAGATCATGAAACATTCATTGAAACATTCCTAACATTGAGACAATCCTAACAAATATTGTACATATAAATAATTAAGCAAAGTTTGCAATTCAAGAAGTGTCTTGAACAAGTTTCTTTCTACGCAGTTCTTAAGCTAAAAGATTTCCCTTCCTGTCTCGTGTAATTCCCTAAAAAAATAAATAATAATTATAACTTTTAATTGCAATCAAGCACCGCTCGACGCAACAGTATTTTCAACTTTCATTCTCTTGCCGGCGATTTCTTTCGGGACGATATTACGGGTCGAAAAGTTCCGAGCACGGTTGTATATTATGCAACATTTCATCGCGACGATAACGTTAACCAATTTCGCGAAATACTTACCCGTCGCGTCGTGGGTATTATTTGGCTGTGCGAGAGTGTTTCGCCTGTCGACAGGAAAGCTAGCATTTTGTTGCTGTTCCGAGTTCGTTTCCGTGATCACGAACGGTACCACGTTTTCGAGGTTCTAAGAATAATCCTGCCACGGTATTATTAAGCATTAAAACGCGGCTCCTATTAACGATAAAGAAGGTACGCTCGACGATAAGAGCCATACATAAAGCGCGATATCCGCGAGGGATTTACAGAAAAGAAAAAAGGCAGAACACACAGCAGAAGAAGAAGAGGAGAACGAAGAAGAAGAAGGAAGCAAGGAAGGAAGAGAAACGGAAAAGAAACGAACCCGTTCGTGCCGTAATTGAGATACAAGAAAACCGTATTTTATTCCCCTTTCTACCCGCACCCTCTTTCTCCCAATAACATTTTATCGAGCTTAAACCCTGAAACATCCAACAGCACGATTATTTCTCCGGTTACGGCAATAATAATAACAATAACAGCGGCAACGGGGGAAATAGTGAAAAGCGTAATCCTATTCTATGGCGTTTCCAGCGGATCGTTTGAAATACAAACATCGAAAAGGAAAATCCTGGAAATAATTAATTATTCGAAACCCGGATTTCATCGATGTTTCCATTGGAGAGAGGAGAGAGAGAGAGGGAGAGAGGGAGAGAGAGAGAGAGAGAGAGGTAGGAAGGTGGTCTGCGATTTCGTTTTATTTCGAGAACGAACGAGACGGCTGAATTTTAACGTCTGAATAATCGATAACTCCATTAAATACCGTTCCGCCGATAGGGAATAATGACGGCAACAATAACCGGCGATAACCGTAAAAATACAGTGACTCCGCCGTCCCGCCGGTTGTAAAGTAACGTCATTGTTTTTTCAACGTGTACGAAAGAGAGAGAGAGAGAGGGGGAGGGAGAGGGAGAGAGAGCGAGCAACAACCCCCGGAGAGAGCCATGATTATTTTACTGTCGTAATCAAAGACAATGTTGCTCGCGAGCAAAGCTTGCGTGCCAGTTATTAAAACTTTAATCATTTCTATTTCAAAGTACAATCCCGTCGGCAAGTTGTGAACCTACCAACACTGTACACTCCACGATAAAAGCTCGCCAAGACTCGACACCGATCGATGCGACGCTTCCCCAAAAGCTTCCACCCCCGCACGATATTAAAACTAATTCGGGACTTCTTCGTTTCGCACAATAATGTCAGCCGATGGAATGCAACACAGCCCCGAATCCTGTACGAGTTTATTTGATACTGGTTGTCGCTGGAATTATTCGTATATAATTCCAAAAATATTCTCTTCGATGTTAAATTCAAATACAATGACGAAACTCCTCGTACGCGGTGAAAATATTCACATTAAAATGGATGCGTTTGATTTTTCCGAAAAATATGCGATGGAAAAATTTTTTACTAGTTCGGGCATTTTTTTGGCAATTTTTTACCATCATTGATAAAAATGTTTGAAAATTTTATATCTAGTGAAGGAAGGGTTGAAAAATTCTTTTTACAATTTTTATCATCCTCATCAATTTAGATATTAAAGAGTGTTCTTAAAAATGAATATGTTTGCTTTTTCCTGAATAGTACGCCAGATAAAATTTCATATCCGTTCGTGGAAGGGTTGCGAAATTCTTTATGGCAAGTTTTATCACATCCTCATCAAATCAGATACCAAAGAGTGTTCTTAAAAATTAATGTTTGCTTTTCCTGAATAGTACGCCGGAGAAAATTTTTTCCGTCCGCGGAAGGGTTGAGAAATTCTAAAATTAAAAGATGCCCTTAATGCTGAATACGTTTGCTTTTTCTAAAAAGTTCACAATGGGAAGGGGTTGATTCTCATCAGTTTAGATATTAAAGAGTGCTAATGAAAATAGACATGCCAAAATTGTTGTGCCAATTCAGGGGTTGAAGAATTTTTCTGAAAATCTTAGTCGTCATTTAGGTCGTTTTAAATATTAATAAGAGTGTCGTCCACAGGCAACTAACTAACAATTTCACCGGAAACGAAGGTTCCACTGACAGAAACTGTGTGGGAGTAGGTAATCAAATCGCGGCAAGAGGATAATTTGTCCCGGGTATATTTCACGGGCGCAGGACAGAGAAAAAAGCAAAACGAGAACCGTTTTTTCCGCGCGTTCGTGATCTCGTTTATACGATTAAATTAAAATTTTTCCGAGATTGAAAGCGACGTTTTTATGCTTGCTCTTTTCATCTCTCCCGCGGCATAATTTACTGTACACACCAGATAATTATACGCGAACGAGGACCACTCGACTGTGTCGCGTTGACGTCGAACGAACCCGGTTCTCGCTTTATCGATTTTTTTGCCAACAAAAATCCATCATTATTACTATTATTGCTCTTCCATAGAATGTATAAAAATATCCTGTATTTGATCAAAATTAATTCTAAAAAAAAAACAAAAAGAACGAAAAATGTCCATCAAAAACATCGAAGGTATTTTTACAAAATCGAGTACATTACATTTATTTGTTATTCGTACCTTTTTTATGGTGACAAGATTTACTTTCCGTAGCAACTGATGCACTTCCTGCAACGAAAAGAACATATTTCAAAATTACCATTTTTGTCGAACAAAAATTATGAATACTATAATACTTCAGTTATACATGTATACAAACATCTTTTAGCATTTTGTTTGAAGTCTCTAGAAATTTTAGAAACGTAATCAGATGGAATGAGAGAAGAGGAGGAAGAGAGACAGTGGATCGTAATTTTTCACAGGACGACGTCGCAGTGCCTGATATCGGTTCGTTCACAAAGATCTGTAGCTTCGGCGTTCTATGGCGGGCCCATAAATCATAAACTATCTCTAGCGAGGCTTGTCGGGGGCCGTCTCCTCGTCACGTCGTTATGTTAATGCAAATGGCTATTGATCAGGGGACGAGAATAAACGTGTTCGCAGCCCGTTTATGTAACCTCTAATTAGTACTTGAGCGCGCAATCACGCCGAGGATTTAGTCCGGAGCAGCTCAGAGAGCCGAAAAGAATCCCGTGAAAAAGAGAGTCTGTTCTGGGAAACGCGAGTCAACTTAACTGGACATTAATCTCATTAATTAGCTCTGACCAGATAGTTCGAAACCGTGCGACCAAATCGAGCACGTAGCTGCTATCGATTACCGAATTTCCGGCTGAGGGCATTCGCACCCTTCTCTGACCCTCTCTCTTGCTCCGTCATACCCTCTGGTTACTCTCCAGATAGGAAGAGTAAGGCATTGTCGGTCGTCGGTTAGGCGAGCAAGAATCAGCCTAACAGAAAGATTAGAGCTCCGACGATCCAGTCAAAGCGAGTTTGCAAATTCCACTTTTAAGGATGCGAAACTCCTCCGAAATCGGTTCCCGGCAACTATAGCAAACCACCCCCGGGACTAGCCCCTACTCAGCATGCATACTGAAGCGACCTACCCCCTGCGGAGCATTAGATCCCAGAATACCCTGCGAATGCCCTCTCACCAATCGCTGCGAAACCGTACCGATCCGAAATACACGAAAAGGATGGACTCCTCCATTGAATGCATACCCTAGCCACTCGAAACTGGTCCACAGGAGAGAACTGCAACAACGGGGAAATTTAAGACTCGAGAAACTTTCTTGCTACCCTCACCTGCAAGCAATCGCGATTTTTATGCAGCCGATTCGCCTCGGTCGGTAACAATGCGAATTTTTAACGAGCCTTCTTCTCGTACAGCTTCGTTTCTCTTGAAATATGCACGAGGGTTGAAGAGTAATTGAACAAGTGTGTTCGATAAGTTGTTTGTCTTTGTTGTTTTCGTAGAGATATGTAGCCAATGGATTTTTCTGGAAATATTGGAAAAAATACTTGCAAAATTGTACAATGTAATTTTGCTAGGAAAATATAATTAGTTTGTTGCTTGAACACTAATTGAAATATTGTCCATGAAAATGTTCGGTCTACCGGTTGCCAACTGTACATCTCGCCTAATCTCCGCAGCGTCCACAGCTTGTAGACAATTAAAAGATGATAATTACAGCAGCTGTTTACGAGAGACATCGTGTTGTCGGATCATTTCGGGTCATGCACCCCGTAACGATTTTCGTCGAACACGGGGCACCGGTGATTCTCGCGTAATTAAAATTGATCTGATTAGCAGATCATAATGGGCAGGTAATTTATGCCTGGTCACCGCCATTAGCAAACAAGATGCGTGGGGAATGGATCCGTCGAAGCGGGAGATGCACCGGGAACGCAATTAATTAATAATAACGTCGTGTGTTTGATTAACGCCTTTGATCGACGAAATTTCATTAACAATTACTGTCGAACGTTTCGCAATAAAAAATAACTCCGAAGCGGTTGGCAGCACTGCGCGAGGAGATGCTCTCGGAAAAGAAATGCAACGATAAAAGAGTGAATCGAAGTGAATGTACAGTCACCGACAAAAGTTCTCGAACCCTGCGGCTCTAGCTTGAAGCCATAAGCGTTCCGGTATCCGATATTAAGGCAATATAAAAATAATCCACAACTTTAAATTACTGTTGCAGTAAAAAGGAATTGTTAAGAACAAAAAAGCATTGAAATCATCGATGACCGAAAATCAATTCAAGAATCAGGTATAATTTGAATGTGTACAAAGATTTAAATAATTTAATAATGACGATGTATTATTGTTAGGTTTTTGAACTTATTAAAAAAGGGAAGAAATTTCTACGTACAAATTCTTGCAATTAGTGTACGCAATTTGTTATTTTGCATGAAGATCCGGTCATAAAATTAATGCCACCGAGTATCAATTTATTAATGCCGAAATTAATTAAATTATAATGTAAAGTGAATATAAATTATAAAATAGGTGAAAACTTGTATGAAACACCGAAAATTCATTTTAGTTTAACAAAAGCGTGAACGATCAAAATTTCTCGAGTTGAGTCAAGAAGAACGCAGAAATGGCGGAACGATCGAGAATCGACTAATTGTGCTGTCCGATTGGGATCGCGGTGCGGTTTTCTTCGCACAATTCGCGGCAGTCTCGCTGTATTAATACACTCGGTGCACGCGTTTATGCTGATTTTATTCATTAGAACATTTAATCGAGCAAGATTCCAGCCAGGTTCACGGTGCGCACATCCGGCCGAACATTTCGTTAAATACAAATGAAATATTCACCGGAACCGAACGGTGGCGGTTGATTTAATTGAATTTTCGAGATAACCAAAGGACACAGTTCCTGGACCGAGCGTTATTCCTGTCCAATATTCAACGTTTCCCGAATCTGGCTAACCTCGTTTCCGGCCCGTTCCATTCAACAGAAGAAAGAGTTTTGCGAGTTACGTGCGATTTATAAAGCGACGTCGCAGCATGCCACTAGTCAATTGAATCAATTAAACGATACAATCTGCGAGAGCTAACTGAGAAAATCTTCGAATCGATAGAAAATTCATCACACTGTTTGAATTTTTATATCGAGGATTTTCTTGGCACTGGATAACACGATTGACTTTTAGGAACAATTACCGAGACCGGAGAAATAAAGAGACAACACACCGTAGAGAATTTGAGATTAGCTCTCTGGCGCTGCCATCTGCCGGTCGTACAATCCACAACAGATTTTAAGCATCGATGAAATGGTCAGGAAAACAATCAATTTATGGAGAAATTATAGTGTCTCATTTTGTGCATGATGGTGTACACTTGCGTACATTTTCTTTTGTAGTCGGTCGTCAAAGTTTGAAACTTGTTTGAAACTTGTTTGAATATTTACGGTCTATCCGAGAATCGACGATTGAGGGTCTAAACTTTTAATGGCGTGTGTACACTGCGCACTCTGAATATTTGAACAGTAAAGCGTTTTCAATCGAGAGTACCTTTATTCTTTGATTAAGTTTATTTATTTGGATGCGTGCTGTACACATCGCGCAAAATCTCAATAATTGGAGCCCTATTGTATTTATTAACAAAAATAAAATCTCTCGGCTTATATCAAGTCGTTTTTGTACGGTAATACAAGCTATTTTTGATATCTATAAATATTTGAATAGCATTTATATTCAAGCTAAATATAGCATATTTAGCATTTCTTCGAACAAGAACATTTTTATTTTTTTATTGAATGCATTAATTTGAGTGGATGTTGTTTAAAAATCACACAAAATCATAATAATTACAGCCCTATTATTTCCATAACAAAAACAATTCTTTAACTACTGTACACATAATACTTAAACAACCAGCAGAAGCTCTGCACAACCACTTTCCCTAGGCGAAGAGGACGTCGCAAGTATTTCGCAGAGGTCGCTAGTATCCAAACGACGGTTGCTATAGCATAAGTGGATCATAGATGTTCAAACCCACGAAATGGAATAAAATCAGGTCCACGTGAAATTCGGGATGGACAATTAAACAGCGGACAAAAGCGGTCGACGAGGCTCCTTTGAAAATATTAACCGGCAAATCAGAGTTTTATGAACATGCTCTGCAGTGAGCCCACGGAAATCACGTACGCGTCGGGTAATGGACCCGTGTATACTTTTCGACGCGTGTGTACCGCCCATTCCACGTGGCTACGTACACACACGAGGCCCTCCTCTCTCTATGTATGTATTTTCCTCGTGATTTCCATGGAGAGTTAACGCGCTGTGTACTTCGGCTGTTCGAGTATTATTGAAGTTTCTACACGTTCGTGTAACGACGGAACAATGTTCGACAACTTATATTGCCTCGGCGCGCGATGCGATGCTCTATTTTCTAGAAAAATAATCGGAATTCATTCGCATCATCGATCCGTCCCACAAGTCCCATTTTTCATCTTATTTTATGTATAAGCGCACGTTTCGTTCGAGTGAGATTTCTCTACAAAAATTTACGTTTCAATTCCCTGTTTTTTAAAAGGCAATTTAAAATATATGTTTGAACGATATTTTGTATATAATCTTCGGTAAGCCTGTATGAAACTTTGAATTTGTACATTTGTTATTGGAATTTTGTAATCCAAGAATTTTCTTAGCGTAATTTTGCTGTTTCCTGTAGTACCTCGTATTATACATTTTTAGAACATATTTTATATGTATATGTATATCCTTTCCAGACTTGACAAAGTTGAATCATAAATGTGTACTAATTAATGAAATTATTTTCTACACGCTGTATGAATTGAGAAAGAACAAGTACTCTTAACACGTTGTTGAAAATATAAATAAATAAAATATTCCATGACCAATAAAACTTTGATCCAAAAGCGAAAGATTAAATTGGAGTTTTTCAGAGCCCTAAAAACCCCAAAAATTGTTTGAAAATGAATCGGAAAGAATTCAGTACATCAGCAACTAGATTTAAACGCAAGTGCTATTATTTAACGCTTAATGTATTCGTGAAAAATTTCAAATGATCCGCGAGATCAGCTAATACATTTCGAGAATCGGAATGACGTCTGTTTAGTCGATCAACCGAGAGTAATAAATTTCCTGACCGGCTCCCGTGAGATTTTATCGTCGCTGTCAACCGTCGCAGCCACTGTTTCGCTTCTTCTTTAACCTTACTTCGCGATCGGAATGGTCGGAGAGGCCACAATGCCAACGCTCAACCGACCCGCAGACTGACAGGGATTTTCATTCGCGGATTTCGCCGGCAAAACTCGCTACCCGAACGCAATTAGCGTCCTAATACGAGCGCCTCAACATAGTTACGAGAAAGTGATGGCTCTAGTAATTGCTCAACGGAGTCTATTAGACTGTCGGGTGAGCAAGAGGCCAGCAAAAATCACGGATTAACAAGTTTGCTCGGACAAATGCTTCTTCACGGTTTAAGATCGTCCGAGGCACCATTAAACATTAACATACACTGTAATTCAAAACAATTCTTATATTAGTATAATAACGAGCAATTTGTACGAGCAAATACAGTCAATTTTATACAATAACAGGGTGACCCGAAAATGTACTTCCTTGGAAGGGATGATTCCAGAGGTCATTTGACGTCATTTTTTACGTTGCGAAAACATTCTCCGCGGCTTTGTTGAGGAGTTATTAACAAAAACACTGACCGATCAGGGCGTGGCTATAGGTCCCGCTGGGCGTGGCGTCGCCACTGCAGCCGCGCGCTGATTGGTCTACGTTTTTCATTAATAACTCCTTAACAAAGCCACGGAAAATATCTTCGCAAAGGAAAAAGTTACTCGAAGTGACCTCAGGAATCAGTCGTTTGAAGAATGTACAGGGTATATAAAAATTATATATGTATGTCACGACTACCATAGCGGAATCCTATACCTCTGGATCGGTGGACATCTGTTAAAAACATGGACCGCAAAATTGACCTTGATTCTTTCTTTCAAGGTCAAACATTTTTTTTATCGCGTCGTATAGCATTCATCGCAAGAAACAAAAGTCTCAAAGGAATACTCGAGTCAACCGTTCTCTTGAAAAACGACTTTAAAGTTTCGTAAACTAATTTCTTCCATATGTCCGCAGGGTGTCCTAAAATGGTAGAAACATGGAGGGAATGATTCTACACGAGAAAATAAATTGAAAATATAGAATCAACTGTTTTCATTTGATGTCTCGTTTTCGAGAAATTAGTCTTTAATAGGGATCGTGTGATGCATCTGTTTATGACTTACTAATTCTACGTCTTAAAAACATTAGGCACGCGAACTTGACGGAGTTTTAAAGCCAATTTTCTCGAAAACCAGACGTCAAATGAAAAAAATTTATTCTATATTTTCAATTCATTTTCTCATGTAGAATCATTCCCTCCACGTTCATACCATTTTGGAACATCCTGTAGAAATATGGAAAAAATTATAGTTTACAAAACTCCGAAGTCGTTTTTTAAGAGAACGGTTGATTTGAGACCCATTGTTCCTTTAAGACTTTTGTTTCTTGCGATGAATACTATACGATGCAATAAAAAAAAGTGTTTGACCTTGAAAGAAAGGGTCAAGGTCAATTTTGCGGTCCATTTTTTTCACAGATCTCCACCGATCCAGAGGTATAGGCTTCCGCTATGGTAGACGTGACATAATTTTTATACACCCGGTACATTTTTGGGACACCCTGTAGTAAAGATGTTAAATGAGTCTCAAGTGAGGTGTTTAATCTTTGCCACAGCTATAATGACAATCGTTCGATTCTCTCGTGGACAGTCACGATCAGAATTGATATTTACCAGAACATACTAGTTGAATGCCGCGATACGATAATGGAGGCTCTCCGGTAAAAATGATTCCCGAGACAGAGAGTCACCGGCAAAAACGTCTCTTTGTGCCGGCGTGTAATTTATGGGACGTGTAATCTCATTCGTTCTTGTTCACATTTTATTCGCAGGCGAGTCGAGTACCGTTCAACTGCATACTTCGATCGTTAATCAATTGTCAGCCCCGTGGTCCCGGGGCAGAAACGTACCTAGTCCGGGACTTAACAAACTCGTGTATTCCTACGGAATTATCTCCGGCGCGGTCCGAGGAAAATGCACGCCCGGTAACGAGCCACGGGATCGCCGACAGAATTTCTACGTTTCAAAGAAAGTACGTGATCCCTTGTACACTTCCTCGAGCTCTGCTTACATCTCCTTCAGCAAGCCCGCAATCGCTCCAGGTGAAAGTAACACATGCTGCACGGAATAAATACGGGGTCGGATAAGCGGGAGAATTATCGTTTGACAGAGCCGGAAATTCTTCGTGGAATTACCCGACGAGCTACCTGTTTGCTAAAAATGTATATTAAATTTTCATTATTATATTTGCTTAAATGAAGAAGTCAATTCAGTCATTTCCTATGAAAGCGTTTTAATAATTTCAATAACTATGAAATTGAAAACCGGTCATTTGACCGTGGTAGGTTTAGTGTTAAAATGGATTAATATGTATATCTTGCCTTATGAAAATGATTTTATTTATTCAGAGTTGTTCTTGTTTCAATATAAGCTCGGATAAGGATATAATTATCATTAGACTGTAGGAGCCAAGTAAAAATTTATTTTCTCCAGTAATCGTTGGTAATTATGAAAATGTTCAAAAAATGCTGTATTATAAAATTCGATAGAATTTAGTACGATTTTTATTTGTTTTCGATCTGCAAAGGCTGTTACCGTGAAAAATAGGATTTTAATCTGTTCCACTTTCTTAAAATTTGTCTATAAAAATTGGAAATTGCATAAACATCCGCAGTTTAGTAGTCGAGATGACGAACGATGGAGTTGCCTAAACGGCGAACAGCTACCGAAAAGTTACGACGCGATCTTTAACCCGCCTCGATCCTCGGTTCCGTTTTGCGGTATTTACGGCGATAAAACGTTAGCTATTTATGGCCGTTCGAAGAGGGTCTTTAAACTTAAACATTCCTTTTCATTATTGGAACTTCGGAGAGGTGGAAGAGGGGAAGATGGGGGCAGAAGAATCTTTTATACGGCTGCGTTTCTGTCATCAATCAACGTCCTCGCGAGAATAACCTGAAAGCGTTTGAAAAATTACGAGCCGGAGAGGCCAGACATCTGCTTTACCGACAGATCCTTTCACTCGGCTAGCACGTCCGTTGAGTGATAATAGGGTAGACCCAACAATCGGTCGTGTTTTACATAATACAACATGAGACACTCGTAATCCATCTAATCGGCGCATGATAGAGTGCGTCGTCGGCCCTCCGTCCGCTACCAGCGATACTCACGCTTCTCGCCTAATCAACTTTCTGCCCCCGACTATCATCCAGCGGCGAAACCTAACGAACCACCGACCCCTGCCTTGTCCTTCGGCGGTTGCTATTAACCATCGCGGTACGGGCGCTTTCAACGATTTCATGGCATGTGATCCATTCAAAATTGCACGCACCAAATTGTTTTTTTTTTTTTTGAGATTTTTAAATCTACTTCTTCGGTGGCAACGCGGAATTTCTTACTGGGCTGAGTGAGAAGGCTTCCGACTATTTCAGGGACCGTTAGTTTAAATTAAGCATCGATCTATTTCGTAATTATGTACAGTCGACTGTCCACTCTAAAAATGATTATACTCTAATTTAATAAATTGCTTATTATTATCGTTGGACCAAAAGTGGGGGAGATTTTGTCGAGTTCACAGCTAGATGTTTTTAAAGTTCGATGAGAAACGCTCGGACAACTCGATATTTGCTATTTCGGTGTATCGTCCGCTCGTATTTCGGGAGTATCGCGTCGATTGTCGTAAAAACTAGAATAGCGCTGTCCCGCTAAAAAGAAAATGATTTTTTTATGACTCACTCTTTTGTGCGGGTTCGTCGTGCCGTGGTGCACCCTCCGGAAAAAGAAAAAGAACGAATAAGCAAGAGAGAGAGAGAGAGAGAGGGAAAGGAGACCTCCATTGCGTGTGTAGAATGTTAAGACACATAACAACAATTAACAATTTTTAAATTGATTTTGAAGCAACACAAATTATTATACTTCCTACAACATGAAGCGCAGAATTAAATAGTACAGTCTGAAACCTCGGAATGGAATTGTAAGGAAAGGGGTTTGTGTTCCGATTGCACAAAATAGTGACGGCCAACGTAGATGCAGATTTTACAATAATTGTGGTGGAAGCTAAGAAATCCGATTGGAATTCGTCGCATCAATTCCGGAACACATTGACACGATTTCACTTTTCGCCCACGACACGCGCTGTTGTGCAACTGGTAGATTATTAACAAAGAGATTTGCCAGAGCGCGGGGAACCGTGCTTCCCGGCGCCTGTTAAGCTCTAATGCAGCGTTTACCATGGCTTTGTCCTGTTAAATCGTGTTAACCACTCTCTGAAACGAGCATGATATTTCGCGTTTGAATCCGAGACCATTAGCTCCGCCGGGAAAAGTTTCGAACACTGCCCGTTCCGTTCGAGGGACTCTGGAGCCATAGTTCCTTAGAAAAGCTCCGGGAAGACGCTGTCTTCTCGATGGAATTGTACTTTATAGCGATTCCACCGGTAGTTTCCAGACGAATCTGTATTTTATCATACAGTTTTCCGAAGAGCAATAATTTCTGATATTAAAAGTTCGTTGCTGAATCGAAAGCTCTCACGGAAACGCATTTCGTCTTCGGTTTTCTATTCCGTTGGGCTCCGAATGGTTAAATAAATGTTTCTTCAATTTTTATTTTCGAATTATTCACATTTACAACTTGGAATACAAAGAATAAATAAAATATATAAAAATTGTCGTACCCTTTTGAAATCATTGAATGAACAATAAATTAAATTTCAGAAAAATCGAATGGAGTAGAAAATTAAATAAACAGTGAAGACAGGTTGAGAATCAATTCACTCTAGATAAAGAAATAAATAGCAAAGAATTTAAATTGATTTTAAACTCAAGAGAAAAATTTAACTCTATCAAATATGGCAAATAATTGAAGAATGAAGACAAAGCGAAATAACACAGATACCAAATTCGACCGTTCGAAACAAAGAAGAAACGAGCAGTAAAGAAGAACCGCTTGGTAAATAAAAAACGAATGAAAATGCAGGCCGGTAAATAAATAAAAAGAGAGAACATAAAACTCGAAGATATATTTCGACGAGTTTCTGATGTAATTTCAGTTTTCCGCGGAGCCATAACCGCGTCGATTGAGAGCCCCTGCGGCAAGTCATACCGCAGGAATAGCTTCCACGCTAAAGTTGCATGACTCTGTTATGTATGTGGTCTATTATGTTTGCGACTTATAGAATAGCTTTCAGCTTGAGGAACGTAAAGGTCCTGTCACAACTGCAGTTTACTTTGCCCCGGAACACTTCCCTCGCTATTATGCGCTGCGCCAACATACCGATCGGGTCGATAGTTCGGCAACTTCGATCCTCGAGCGCCGACCTCTCTCCCTCTCTGCATCGTTCCGTGAACTATCGGCAATTTTCCAGTTTTCATAATTCCAACTGGATCTCCGAAAATTCGACAGATCCGGCCACGATTCCCGCGACCATAAACGACCTATTAAACAGAACGAACGACGTGTCTCGGCTCTCCCGGCCATTCACGATCCATAAATCGTCCTAATTTATCAAAACCCGTTCCCACGCATTGAATGGAAGCTTTTCCGACGATTTTTTCCATCGAGATAAGGAGAGTAGACGATTACACTGTTTCCGGTTCTTCACAATAGAATGATCGCGGCCAAGAAGAGCAGAACGGACGGATAATTCTTCCCTGACAGATAATAGATTACAACAGAGAATTAAGCTTAATTAGACATTGTACAGGCCGGAGACTGGTACCATGCGATTCCTCCTGCAAAAATTACCGCATAAAGCGCAGTACTGTTTTTTGATACGTGTCTCAGTTTCCGAGGAAATCGAGCTTGAAGTTCGAGGCTGACGCGTCTGACCATGACTGGCCGTTTCCCCTTCTCGCGGACTCGGGCGCGCGCGCGCGCTCACCCAAGTTTTAAACCTGATTTTCTTTAAAAGTATACCCCCAATGAAAAATCTTGCTGTACACTTTCTATTCAGTTTTGCACGGAGAATCCGATCGTGCCCGGTTCAGCCGCACTTTTGACCGCATTCTGCAAGCGGGAAACAAAAAAAATTTATTTCAGATTTTAGAAACATTCAAGTCGCCTTTTTTTTAACGACTATATCGCGTTCGAAGCAAGCTTTTATTTTCCGCGTAAAGATCCGCAGGCGTAGCAAAAATCTCGAAAAATCTTAATAAATTCTTTTTATTTTTAAAATAAAATCAGATTTTCAGTGACATCAAGATCTTTGGACAAAAATCGATCAACTTGTGAAACATTGTGAAACCTATAATGTTCCTAAGAAATCCCGAAATATTTATCTTCGATTGACCAGGGAGCAGAAATTTAGGGTATCGAATTGCACATTTTAAACTTCGTTGGTCATGTTCGATCTCGCCGATTCGATTCCGCGAAAGATTTCCGCGCCGTTCCCGAGCGAAAGGATGCAAAGGAACGTGTGTGGAGCCGCGAGCCAATTAAAACGTATATTTGCCGATATCGGTCCTCGAATTTACGAATGCCGATATTTGCCGATATAATAGTCCGGCGCGGTGGAATTACACGTATAAATTCAAATTCGTTCCAACAACGGGGGCTTTGGTTTGAACGATTTCCGCGGCACGTACTCTCCCCGGGTCCCGGGGATAAACATTTTATCACTGTCATCATTTATCTCGCCGCCGCTGACGGAGTTCCATCATTCTCCTCCGCCGCCGCGTTTCTTTCTTATATAGGTACGTGTATCGAGCCCCTCGCTCCTCCGCCAAACCCCATAGAATTTCAGCCCCGAAGCGGGCCCCCGCTTATACAACACAGAAAGTTATTGGAAAACTATTCGGGACAGAGTACTGAATATTACGCGATAAAGGTGAGGAGGGCGAGGCGCCCGTCGATAGTTTCGGGGATGTATTTCGGGGATGAAATGCCGCTATGTCGTTGCCTTGGAAACCGATCATGATTGCTTATTTTATTACGATATTCTCGACGATTTTCCAATGTGATTTGCCACCGCATTTTTCTTGGTATTATAGCAGTACATTCGCATAGAAGAACTTGCTCGAAAATAAATTGTTAATATATTAAATATTTTGTTGCTCGATAATCCCTAACGATTACAGGGCTATATTTGTTATTTCAGTTGTTCATTCTTTTACCCCATCGTAAATTTTTGTTCGCATTTTTAAGCTCCGTTAAATATTGCGACTGATAAATCACCTTGAATATTTTCACAACGAAGTGAATTTTTCGATAAAGTTTTACTCGTCGAGCTTTTACAGATTTTTGTATGTTTGCATGGTCCAAGAATTAAAGAATTTTGAAAACGAGGACTCGTCAGGTTTCTGCAGCCAGATCTCACCGAAGAAGATACGTGAAAGATGATACACAAATGAGTCAACTGGTCATCCCCGGTTAAAAGGTTAATACCTTCCCGCGCGAGGTGGGGGCGGTCTGACCTCGAACGTCTCATTCCCCTTTGGTTCTATTTACATCGAACTGTGGCACCGTCCACTCCGTCCGATTTGATCGTTCAAGCAGTTAACGAGATAAATGTCCATCAATCTGACAAATAAACTGCAGCACGAGAGAATCTGCTATGAATGTATAACGTGTTTATTTCAGCTTGAACAAAATCAAATACTCCTGTCAACCGTGTCATTTTGAAAGGACACCGTTTTTTCTCTGTTACCAGAGGGAATTCGTGTATGAATTGTTTCGTTCTCAGCAATCTGCGATGAATCTGCCTATCACGCAAATCATGCAAAATACGTCCGTCCACAGTTCGAGAAAATTCTGTCAATTCTTTTATTATTATACCTTCCAGATAACGATAACGTCGACGGACACGTTTTATTTCGATTTATGAGTCGTCCTAGTCGATCTTCCTGTCAAGCAGAGCTTCGGAAATGGACGCACCAAAATAATACTTCATCCATTTTTGATTTACGCTAACAAAAAAAAAAAAGGAACAGTGGTCCATTTGTTTTCCAACTTTACGGAAATACACCATAAATATTAATTTTAATAGTAGCGAACGACGCAAATAACCTTATTCCAAACTCATTTTACCTTAATTTCCTCTTAATTTACCTGTTTAATTTTCAGAGGCAACTCGTAAAATTAATTATTCATTTTCACATTGATTTTGTCAATCAAATTGACACCAAGGGACAAATTAAATATAAAATACGAGGGATGGATGAAATATACATTCTATAACTTAAATAAACCAACAAACAAACAATTGAGTGGGAACCTCGAATAATAACTTACTCCAATTAAGCAGAGAATAAAATTTGTTTCCAAAATAAGAGTATTTAAAATGAACTACTAATTCAAGTAAAGCCAATTCTGGATCACAGACACATCGCGTGACTGCAGTCGTTGGATGCTCCTGCTCTGTGGAACGATTTTTGCCAGTTCTGGATTAGGCTCGCACTGAGAATCGCGCTTTAGCTGGCGCCGCATCTATTAAAATGCGCTCTCGGTTTCCCGGTAAAAAATGAAACAGCTACTCGGGGTCCCCGATGGAAACCAGTTCCCGATGGCCTCACACAATGTGCCGGGGATCGTAGACCGAGATGAATTCCACGGTCGGCGAAACTCCGTGAACTTTTCTCCTCGCCCCCCCCCCCAACTTTTGCTTATGTACGTGTATTATTATTCGCGGGGCCCCGAGACGCGTGTATGTAATACCGGTTTTAACGTGTACGCGTTAGAAGGTTTATCGCGTCGCAGTTTTCGTTGGGAATATACCATCTCTTTTCTTCTCTTTTTCCCTCCTTTCTGTCTCTTTTCCTTCTTCCCTCTTCTTCCCCCCACTCTGTCTCTTTCCTCTGCTCGCAAGCTGGCGAATGTTTTTCTTTTGCTCCCCGCGTTCCCTGCCTCTTTATTGGCGAACGATATTGGAGTAATGGCGAACCAGCCTCAACGAGCATCCTAGGTCAATGATCGTTTCTCTGTTTCTGACGCGATCCTTTTCGAGCCGAGGCTAATATGTATACAGGGTGTCCCGGTATTGGATGGGCTGATTTCACGTGAGAAAATAAGTCGAAAATATCCAACAAACTTTTTTCATTTGACGCCCCGTTTTCCAGATAATCGACTTTCAAAATCTTAGAATCGGTATTTTATGATCATTATGAACAGACCTATACGTTTCGAGCCGAGGCTAATAAGTATACAGGGTGTCCCAGTATCTACAGGAGGTGATTCTACAAGGACAAATACGTCGAAAATATGGAATCAATTTTTTCCTTCCGACGCCTCGTTCTCGGAAAAAGTGGACTTTGAAAATCCAAGTTATCGCGTGCCTAGCATTGTAAGTAGAACGGGTAGGTCACGGTCAGACGCGTCAGACGATGCCTATTAACCCTCGGCATTCGTGTAGCGACTCTGGGGCGCCACTAAAAATTGTTATATCATTATTCGAAAATATTGTTTACATTATTACCAGACTGCTGACTTTTATGGAAAATCAAAATTGTCAAGATTCTTTTTTCTTTGATAATATTGACGAGTTTAAAATAATAAATTCTTAGATTAATCTTTGTGCCACTCGAAATTGCACCAGCTCGTTTTTGTTCGATGCATAATCTTTGTCCAATTATTACATTTTATAATCAGTTTCATATCCATAAAATGAAACAAATTAGAAAATATTCTAGGTCGGAAAAAATGTTTGGTTATGGAATTAAAATTGTCGAACTTGATTTTCCCGAAAACAAAGCCTCGTATGAACAAATTGAATTCCATATTTTCGACTTGTTTTTTCACGTAGACCCCTTGTTGTACGATCAATACCGGGACACCCTGTGCACAAACATTTGTATACACGTATACATACACGCATGACATGAATAATACAAGTATACATGTACATATAACACAAGTGTATCGCATTTAGCGACTGCTTTATCCCACACTATCCAGTTCCCCGGAGATCTTTTCCGCTTATTTATCCAGCGTTTCCGCGTTCCCTTTGGCATTCGATGGCTTTCGGCTTTCAGAAAAATTTATTCAATTTATCGGTGTCGTCGATCAATTTTTCTCGGTCCGTTTCCCTTCCTCGGCGAACAACCCGCCAGCGGAAATATTTAATTTGTCAACGTCCTTCGATAATTTCTTTCCGGGCTCTCGCTCGTTTCAGTCCGCGATCTTTGGTTACACTTCGCGGACCCTTTGAGAAGTCCCACGAGTCGGGAATCGTAATTAGATCGTGAATCTTTCAGCGAAACTGGCTCTCCAAGCTGTTAAGAATGGAATCGAGTAGAGAGACTTTTCTGGGATTTTATTCGTTTCGATTAGTTTTACGACGTTTGGGCACTTGATCCGAGAATAAAACTGCACGAAGGTAAATGTAAACTCGTGCGGTTATTCTCTAGTCGCTTCAGGAATACTGCGTCGGATTACTTGTATTTTATGCTAGTTTAGTTCACTGCATAAAATATCAGATAGACCAATAGACACGTTTTTATAATTCCAAGTCGGGTGGATGACTGTCGATGAAGAACTGATCTTCAACTAGATAAGCTTCTAATCCAATTAAATAGTTTCTTCTTTATCTTCGTTCATTTATTTTATCACGATCACAGTTCTAAATTTACATGAATTTTTATTTACCGTCCAAATTATTATCCTAATTCAATTTGTTATTTCTCATTTACTTTATAGAGCACATTGCTAAATATATTAGGCATAAATTATAATATACAATTTGCATAAATTTGTACACACTGAGAAACCTACTGTCCATTCATTTATCTTAGAACACACAATTTTGTTCTAATCTTCGATAAAAGCGTTTCTAAATATTATATAAACTCAGAAACTTCGTCTTCGTCCATTTGTTTACACAGCTAAATTTTTTTTTCTAATCTTGCACAGAAACATTTGTAAATGTTCAATAAGCCCAGAAACTTCGTCTTCGTCCATTTATTTACACAGATAAATATTTTCTTTTCTAATCTTGCACAGATACGTTTCTAAATCTTGAATAAACTCAGAAACTTGGTATTCGTGCACTTTCGAGCACACAGCTAAATCATTCCGAGGCTAACATTTAACCGATAATTCCCTCAATTTTGTGTAAACTCGAAACCAGGATGTCCATACATTTATCACGGAGCACACAGTGGAATTGCTGTGTGCAAACATTTAACAAAAAGTTTCTAAACACATTCTGAAACGACCGGGAAACTCGGTGATCGCGACTGTATCTTAGCAGATACGACCAAAGTTCGCGAGCAGCAGAAAAACGACGATGTCGACAACGTTACTGTTTCCACGAATGTTCAAGGTGAACCGAGACGGAAGCATTTTGAGGCCATCGCCGCGCCGGACTATGCAGCCTGCAATGTACAGAGGGACGCTGCTGCACTTATCGTTCCGCTCTCGGGAATCGCGATAATAATGTTCCACGGCAATTGAGCAATGATCGAATGATGCGGAGAGCGGTCATTAACGGGCCTCGAGGAACGAACTCGCTCTCGGATACTTGTTAAAACACGGTGTGGGCCCCGGCGAATGTCTCGGTGTGTGCCGAGGCACGAAGACCGGTTTTCGAGACACGGCTGTTGGAAAATGTTGTACACCGTGGACCAATCGATTGTCATTAGCGACGATTGATTCACCTGTTCTTCGAGCCCCGTTGCAATTTCGACGAGAGCCGCCGATCGATTAAATAAATGACCGTTTAACTGCAAATATATTATTTAAACCGTCGCATTTTTAAACAGAAACTGAAGCTGACAGACTCGGAAATTTTTATTCGTTTATGATCTTATCTTATGTCAATTATTTTAGAAGACGTACTTACCGAGTGGCCCAAAAGATCATTTAAAATTTGATGTAACGAATTTTGGACAAACCTGTATTTTTAAACGAGAACTGAAACTAGATGCGGAAATCTAAATTGGTTGTTCAATTGAAAAAATAAAAGAGTTCCATTTTTAAATGGTGTAGTCAGTTTTGGAGCACCCAGTATTTTTGAACCAGCTTCATTTTGAAACTGTAATTGAAGTTAATAGATGCACAAATCTAAATTGGGTGTTCAAATAAAAAATAAGAGTTACATTTAGAAATGGTGTAGTGACTTTTGGATCACCCTGTATATTTAAACCAGCTCCACTTTTAAAACTGAAGCTAATAGATGCAGAAATCTAAATTTCTTTTACTCTTTCATGTATACAGGGTGTCCCAAAAGTACTTCAACATCGGGAAATGGAAGGTTCCTGAGGTCATTTCAAGCGTCATTTTCCTTTTGCAAAATGTTGTCCGCGGCTTTGTTTAGGAGTTATTAACGAAAAACACGGACCAATCAGAGCGCGAGCTCGACGCTCGTTGGCATGTTCAGCCAACCGCCTGCCGACTCGCCGCGTTGAACGTGCCAGCGAGCGTCGAACTCGCGCTCTGATTGGTCCGTGTTTTTCGTTAATAACTCCCAAACGAAGCCTCGGACAACATTTTGCAAAAGGAAAATGACGCTTGAAATGACCTCAGGAACCTCCCATTTCCCGATGTTGAAGTACTTTTGGGACACCCTGTATTATAAGAGCGATCTTTTTACGCTACGTTTTGAAACAGGAACTGAAGCTAACAAATAAATTAGCATTTTTTAAAATAAAATAAAAATAAGATCTACTTAGGATCAGAATACGTAACCCAGACCGTTCCCAGAAAACATGACAAACGTTTTCGTCTTGAATTTGTGAAAAACGCAAGGCCGAGGGCAAGAGAAACTCTTTGTCATTATTCCGCGCGTTATTTGCATGCGCAACGTTGCCGCGTAATGCGATTCAACGTTCAATTCTCTCCCTCTCTCGCGCGCGCACGGAATTTGTTTTTAAACCGGGCTTTAGTAATAACGGGCTCTCGCAAGGCGTGCTTTGTCGAATTAATTTCGCTTTGACGTTATCGTTCACGGCAATAGCCGGCATACCTGATTTCCCCGGGCCGAGTGTAATTATTGTAATATATTGCTAATTATCGCGCGAAACAAATTGCAAAACAAATTGCGAAACGAATCGCGCGCGTTATTCGACGCTGCTGTAAAATTCATGCGGCTACGAATTCGAACTCTCGAAATGACAGGCACCGTTGTACGACAATTTTGACACTAGAACTATCTAGTAATTAGCACGACCGATTAAGATACTGCTCCGGAATAATTAGAAGACTGCACATCTCTTCAGACCTCGTACCATTTTTATCGGTAATATATCCTTAACCCCCTAAAAATGAATATTATTAATTTCCTGTAAATCGAAACAAAATTTATTTCGTTGTTGTCAATAAATATAATTGAGAACCAGGCATTTTGCCAAAATATGAAGAACAAGTTCAGAAGAATAAGAACGAGTTTATTATATTCAGTTAATCTAAAAACTTGCTCGGACCACCATACTGACGCTAAATGATCCGCCATATTGCCGTCGCCATATTGACACAGGCTCTCCACCTCGTGACTTTTGGACGAGTGTATTTAAAGGCTAATCAACATATTTGTAAAATTCCGACGGTTTTCGCAACTGTGCGAGTGCTTTATCAAATTACACCAAAGGTTTCGCCGTATTGCGCAACGGTTGCAATTCCCGACGAACCTAACCCATTCTTGCGGCAAGATGGAATTCCTCGGGAACGCTGGTTGCAATTTAATGCAACGGATCGGAACGCGCCGACCTTATTATTCCACTTTTCGGTTAACAATGAGCCCGGGGCTCGATACGTTTCGCAATGCCACACCATTATTTCGCGTATCCCGAGGATCCTTATCAAAAAGTACCTCGCAGGAGGAAAAACTTTGTTATCCCCCTGTCCCGCGCGTCACAAATAATAGATCCAAAGTTCCTCGAGAGTTTTAGCAGCTTCTTCCACCCCTGCAAAAAATTCGCGGCGAGTTACTTCAACCCTCGCGAACCTCTCTCCCTTCTAGGTTCCGTTCCGCGGAATGTAAACGTCACTTTATTATTATCATTACTATCTTTCCACCGGAAAATGTATGCTTTTACGCGGGTGCTCCAGAACGCGCCAACTTCTCCGCAAGTTCGCAACGGGTGCGGGGGGGGGGGGGGGGTGAAACGGAGGGAAATGGCGAAGGGGATGTGGCGGGGGTGTGTCTCATTGAATCGCGAATACAGTCTCACCGCTGTGTCCGAAATAATACAATTATTCGTCGACGCTTTAATTAGAAATTCGCGATGGGCCTGAATCTCGCGCGTTATCAACGAATTACGTAAATTGCATTGCCGAGAAGTTACGCGAAAATTAGCCGCACTTCTCGTTCCTCGTGCAACTCGGCGGCGAAATTCCGCAAAAATTGATTACCTGGTTAGAAGCTGGTTTGATTGTTTGCAATAAAAAAGTGCTTCTGTCTGAGCACTGTTCTTTAATATTCCTTCGTTATTAATCCGTATAATAATAAAATAATAAGATCCAAGTATATTCGATTATTAAAAAATCCAGCGACTGTAATCCAGTCACCGAGAGATTTGTGAAATGACAAATACGACTCGTATTGTTTCGATGTATTTTCAGGAACTCTATGATAATAGTAGAGATCGTAATTGTCCAAATAAATACGCAGCGGACGCCGTCGAACAAATTTGCGAGTCAGTGGATTAGCAAGATTTGTAGTGGTGATCAATAATTTTGTGAAAATCATGAAATTAATGACAGTGCTCTAATACCCGGGGGATCCATGTTGCACGCTCCCAGTTGGAACGTTCTAACTTCTATAACACAAACTCGAGAGAACTGCGCGCCGTGCCGCGCGCGCGCTGCAAATGGGGTCACAAGGATTTACACAATACTTTAGTGCCAGAAATGTTCTCTCGCTCCCCGTACACAATGCACTCTACTCGACACGATGTTCCGGTGGCTTAATCATTCTCGAAACACGTTCGATGAGCAATCGACAGAGAGCGAACATTATTAACCGGCAAAGTTCGGCGAGGTTCTAATCGATAACTACAAATCGATAAGTGGATCGAACATTAACTTACTCCAAAACATAATCGCAGCACATTACCACGTTTTTATTAGCTCGCTTTCTTGTCTGTCTGTTTGTCTGTTTGTCTGTTCGGTACTTTTGCAATTGATTTTAAACTAACTTCCCAATGAGCTAGAGACTTGAAATTTTAAACATAGCTCAGAACTGGATGACAATGCAATATTTAAAAAACGAAAAACATGGGGCGCATGCAATACATAGATAATTGATGCATGAATTCTTCACCTAAGTCACTAACAATTTTATTGCATTACAAATGACACGAACTGTTGTGTGTGTTTTCTCAACGGCAGCTACTCTCTACACTTCTTACTATTATCTTTCGCCCCACGGTTTCAGGACTATCTGTATGGGGTTAGGAATCTGTATGGGGTTAGGAACCTGTACGGGGTTAGGAAAAATGTATTTTGTCCGTTTTTTAAACATTTTTTTTAAATTTATTTTTATTTAAAATTATTTTATATTTTTTAGTCTGGTTTTTAAACATATTTTTATTTAAATTATTTTACACTTTTTAGTCCGTTTTAAAAACGTGGTATTTTAAAAAAATTTATTTTTATTTTTTTTTTTATGAAAAATAAAAATGATTCATTTCATGATCCTGGTGCGACATTTATTTCTTTTTAGAATTATGTTATTGAGTTCAAAATAATATAGTTTAATAATATTTTTACTGTTTTGTATTTGACCTATTTATCGTTTTTTTTTCGTACACGCATAAATTCTACAATAATCACTATGCAAAATAAAAACGTTCGGTATCGGTTACAATTGAATTGTACTTCTATTTGTCACATTATCAAGACAATTAACAAACGTCTATTTAATTCCCAATTGTATTTAATTCCTTCAGAAATGGGAATTACATAGATTAATTGTCCCGATAATGTGACAAATAGAAGTACAATTCGTCGATTTAAAGTTTAATGCAAACAAAAATGGTTTAAAAATGTATTGTATGTTAGAATCGTTTGTGCAATTATTTATGAGAAATGTACAAGGAGACTAATTAATGATCAAGATCTTTGTTAAATAAACTTAAGTTTGGGCTTAGGGTGTTCATTTTTACCCTCGGAAGAGCGATTTAATAATTCAATATTGCAGCGTATTTTACGTAACCCCCGTGTTTGTTGCTATTAAAAATCGAGCTAAACAACTGAGAGCTTAAGCGACACGCACGTACAGTTTAATAACGACAAAATCTGCGAGCAGGCACGAACTTTCTTGGCTACCTGATAATTCGATTTCCGGAAGCCCTAAAACGAAGGGGCGCGGTGTACCTCGAAACGCTTTTACATGGAATCCGCAGTGGCATTTCGCGAAAATGAACTCTCTCTCTCTCTTTCCCCTTCTTCCTTCTCCCGACCCTACAGTACTCCCCACGGTGTTCGCGATTTATTTACGCAAACGAGTGCCGTATTTTGTTTATCCAATAAATTTATCGTTCCGCGCACGCGGGAGTCCCGTTTTCGAGAGTTTCGAGTTTGAAATACAAAGAGCAGCGAATTCCATGGAAATGCATTTGATCGATAAACCCCCGTCTATTCTCTCCTGCCATTCTCGTTCAGAATGGGAACAGAGAACAAATATCAGAGAGCATTTGTCGCTGCGGAAAAGCACAACTTTTTCCTTTTTTCCATCGCCGACCGTGTTCTCTGGCTTTTCATATCCTGTATTATAATGCGGATCGATCTGTCTTAGCCTCGAACCAAATGAAACGAGCTGCAAAAAAATTTCATTACGAAACACGTTTTGTAAATGTTATGGACATTGATTTTTGAAATTGACGCGTTCACTGCCGCACAATCACTTCTGAAATGAAGAATTATATCGTATATGATGGAGATTTGTATGCAAAATAAAAATTGTTTGCATTAGTGATGTGACATTTTCATTTGTTAAAATGTCCGCCTCGGTTTTGTTGACGAGTTATTAATGATAAAAACGGACCAATTCGAGCGCAGCCACAGCGCGCTATGCCGGAGAGAGTCCGCCTCGGTGGCAGGTTCAGCTGAGCTTAGCGTTGGTATCGCGTCGTGGTAGAGTAGTGAACAAGAGAAGGAGTAGAAAAATTGATATAATTAGAACTCCCTTATTCAGCCGTAAATGCACTTTCTGCTTCGGAATGTGTCACTATACCGTCCTTAAGAAACTGTCTAAAAGAAGGACAGATTAGTTGTCGTCATTTTTACGCCGAGCTTCGATCTCGAATTGTTGAAAGCATTGAGATCAAACGAAATCTGTCCGCAGATCGGTACAGATTCAAAACGAATGTCCGCCATCTTGGTTGACCGGCGAATTAAGCCGTAGGGGTTACTGGGGAAAGCTCAATCGACGCACGCTACGTTGCAAACCACTTCGTTAACTCTCGTAATTCCTCTATCAGTGGATTTCTGCTTAGAACCCGATCTGTGCCATGCCGGAACTTCCGGCCTCGCGTTAAGAGATCAAATTTGCATCGGCGCGCGTTCAAGGAGCATTGGAATAATGAATAGAAATGAAACATAAAACGACCCTGACGTCCCCCCTTCGCCGCAGAACTTTCCAACCGAACTTTTTCTTTGCATCGAATTATAACTTTTAAGCGGGATGTTTAAGTTTCATAAAACTGCTCGAAGATTTTACGGCCGGTACGCGAAAACTAAAATATTAGACGTTCCGGTGCGATTTCGACAGAAGACGTCCTTCGAGTGCTGCAGGACTTTCTTAAATCATTTGTATCATTTGGAAGTGTAATTTGTTAACCTGGACGAGAATTTTTCTTTATTTTTCGATTCATCGAATATTGGCTATATATTGAGAAAACCACTTTGGTATTTAATCGAAGAGAGAATCATTATGTTCTAGAGTGGATAATCCTTTTCTATGGCAACTGAAAGGACTATAAAATACACGTAAAATCCTTATCAGAGCAGGATCGCCAGACCACGAGCTGGGGACGTGCAATTCTCTTTTAATAGACTTTTTAATGACCGAGTTGAGAGAATCTGAGGGAATAATAATTTGAGAAGATACTATGTTTAATTAAAAACTGTGGAAACATTAGAAGAATTTAAAAATACTGTTGCATTATTTTTAACCTATTAAACATATTAAGAAAATTAATGTCTATTTCACTCCAGTTTGTTGTAATGTTGGTTGAAAATTTTTATTTGCATAAAGATTCGTAGTCTATTAATATTTGTAAACATAATTTGCTATTTGCTCGTAGAAAGCTGGAATATTTGCTAATTGGGTACCGAAAATAGAGTCTAATTCGGGCTCTCCATAGTGTTCGCAAAATCAATTGACTGCTCAAGGCCACCGCCAAAGCCCCCTACCTGTCCCGCAACCTGCTCCCAACCTGTCCACCCACGCTCCTACCCCGTTCCCGTTGGTTCCGCGGAATCTAATTGCAACGGCGGGAAACACAAGGGATCTCTGTGCCCGGAAGAGTTATTAGTCATTATTATAAAGTCGTGAACGGTGTTGCACAAGCGCAGTCTCTCCCCAACGGATCGCGATATAATTTTCGCGAGTCGGTTCAGAGAAAAAAACCGGCGCGGCGCGGCGGGGCATTATGGGCGCAAGTAGGGCGCGACACGGAACGGCTTGAAACGATTAAAAAGAACCCTTAATTACTTTCCATTGACATAAACCCGGAGGGTCGCTGATTATTTCATCGTCCCACTCGCGAGACTCGACCGGTAATGATGTACATTTTTAGTCGCGCATTCAATCCTCCTCCCCTCTCTCCCTCTCTCTTTCTCCCTCCCCGTGGACCGTGAAAGAAAAAGATTTCGAAGGAATGGGGCGCCATAGAGAATGGGGGGTGACTTGAGATTTAACGCGCGAACATATGTCTCGCGTTAATTTGCGAAACGCCGAGCCGCGTTTTATTCCAACAATCGGCAGTCCGTTCTTCAAAGTTCCCGCGGTTCTCCGCTAGGAAAGCTTGCGAAAAGAATCGCACGTGAATGGAACCTTGCTCGAGATTGGCGAGAAAATATCTTGCAGATTTTTTGTGGGATTTGGAAAAATATCAGGTGAAAAATGTTTAATTCGCGATTTTTTAAATTTTATTTCTTTAACACTACCGCAAAACATAAAAGTGGAAAGATTGAACTTAAATAGAGAAATTAATCAATTCCTAATGAAATTTTATAATTTCACTAATTATTACCGAATAGAAAACCAATCATTTGACCGTGTCAGGATTAGTGTTAATAAAGACATTTTTTTTTGTAATTTATTCCGGCGCTAAGAACACGTTATTTTAATAAATTTTACACTGCATTCTGTGCATTCAGCGTAATGGTACAATTCACATTAATACGGACAGCTTGCGAATACATTGTAATTTTAACTTGAAGTATCAAAAGGCTTTTGCAAATGGTTTTGTACGTGCGTATGAAGTCACAGAGCAAAAGCACTTTGAAGCGCGATTAAATGAAATCGCGAAACTCGCTGCGGTCTGGAACTGTTTTAAATGGTTGTTCAAAAAGTGTTGACCGCCTCTCGGCGAATTCGGAAATCAGTTCGTTTCGAATAAATCGCAGTTCGTTCACAATTTGTTATACAGAATTCTTTTTGAAAGGACGTTTAACCGAATGATCGTCGTGCAGTCTGTGAATCTTATGTATGACAAATACTATTTACGAATATTATTTTACGAAAAAATTGACTCGTTTTATTTGAATTACGAGATTGTGGACGTCACAATGTGGTTTACGTCATAACGACGAACTCTGCCATTTTTAATTTACGATTATCGAGGTTGTAAAGATTTTACTCAACAAATTTATTTCTTTGGGTATACATTATAAAAAATAATTAACAAAAATTCGAATAGATTGCAGAAGATGATTTTTTACCAGGGCGATTCATGAAATTTGACTAGATCCAACCAGCTTAATTTCGCTGAAATCAATGTCGGGAAACTTGCATACGGGGATGTAACTCATGTCGCGAGTATGTTTGTTGGCATTCTTTTCGTTTCGCGGATAGGTGGCAACCCCGGTCGTTCCGCTTTATTCCTCTTTAAAAAGTAATTCCCATTCCTCACACATGACCCTGTCTGAACCAGCACGAAGACACGGAAACACGAGAGAGACAGAGAGAGAGAGAGAGAGAGAGAGAGAGAGAGAGAGAGAGAGGGAGAGAGAGTGAAAGGTTCAAAGCGTTCGAAAGAGAAGGAAACAGAGTCAGAGGAGAGCGAAAGATAGAGGGAGTATATGTATACTAGTGGAAGTAAGCGAGGAGACAGCGGGTGGGCTCGATCGATCCAGAAACACCGTGTGTAAACTACCAAGCATAATCAAATTCCTTTTAGCTTCAATCCCCCGCGTATCAGTTGCTAAGTGGCACTGTTTTCATTCAACTCGACTAAATCAGACAAAAACACGTTGTCCACGAGTCCGAAGAAGAAGAGGGGGTAGGAATGACTTAGTCTGGACCAGGAACACTGCAACCGCTAATTGCCGACATCGTTAATTACCCCTGTTCACTAATAATTTTCTGTTCTCGGAACACGCCCCTGTAGAACGTCTCTCTGGTCGCCGATTTCGAGAACAGGTTGCCACATTGAGAAAATAAAAAGGTGCAGCTTCGTTTTTCTCCCTGGGAAGATCCTCTTTAACAACTGGGTAAATAACCTTTCGTGAAAAATGGTCATTTAGAACGTTTCTGTTAATAAATTCTGTGCCGAAGGTAACCTTCTCGTTTCATGTATATGTATGTATACCCTGTGTCACTCTCGGATTAAATATTTCTATTGTTACATAAAGAAAATTATTGTGGCTGATCAAATTATTAGACCCACTTTACATTATTCTTCCAATTTGCGAATTGCAGATTGCGAATTTTAATTTATAGAAAAATATACCACCACATTATTATCAACTTATTAAAATTATGAACAATAAAATATTAATTTTTTATTTGGTTATAGCAGCTTGCAATTGGTGTACACAATTTTTATTTTGCATAATATTTAAATGCATTTCGCTTGTTCGTAAACGAACGATAAATCCAAGAAGCAAAGAATGATTTAATTGAAGACGATTCAAAATTAAATTTTTGGTGGACAGGGGTTCGGTACATTCTTAGTTCCGAATGATCATACGTTGGTGTCGAATGGTGGGATAAAGATCGAGACTTTCGGGCCACCCAGTATCCCAGAAAGCCCGCCACTGCCCCGTCTACTACCGCGTGCTCCAGGCTTTAATCTAACAATGATTTATGCTTCCCAGTGACTCTCATACTTATTGATTCAAGCCTGTCACGGCCGGTGGAATTAATCTTTCTCGACCGCCATCCATGTATCGTGACATGCTCTTTTTACCCAGAACACTATATCCTCTATGTATATATTCTCTACATACATCGAATTTTTCATCTTTTTCTGAAAACCGGATTTCTACAAACCCTTCTATTTACTCTCCTTTCGAACCCTTTCCCGGCTAACAACGAGCGGGGCAGGGGGTTGGTTAAAGCTGATGCTGACCTTATCGAATTCGATAGGCAATAAATAAAAATGATAATTCTCAGAAATGGATGGGCTCGGCCGGTGAAGGCTGAGCGTCTCTAAAACCAACACGCTACACATTCTGCTCTACGATTGTACCACACCCCCGACCATCGTGTCATTCCTCCCCTATTCGCCTGCTCTTTCGTCTCTCCCCCACCCCGACGTTTCATCTTCTCTCTCTCTCTCTCCCTCTCTCCCTCTCTCTCTCCTCCAACCCCTCGACAGCCCTTACTACCACCAGATAGCGGCCATGAATGTATTATGTACGCTCGGCGAATATGTCAACTGCAGCATTGCGGATTTATACGGTGGCTCCAGGAGCTTTTTTTCTCCCCTCCCCCTGTATCTCTCTCTCTCTCCAGGCAACCCCTTCCGGTTTGCCTCTGGCTTTTCGTCTTCAATGTTGTTTCGTTGCCGTCCCGTCCCGTATACGGGTCAATTTCACGCGGTTCGTTCCCCATATTCATCCGGAGATGATCTGTGTGTATGTGCGTCGGTTAACCGGGATCTTCGCGATGTTTCTATTTTTCCCCGCGGCCCTCTCTTTTTCCCCCACCCGGTTTTTGATACGACGATTTGTAGCCGACAGACGTTTATGCGATTTCGAGCTTTTATGGAGCTCCTCTCTCTCGCGAAAGCAGAGTCTGGCGTGTAACTTTATTTGGGTGGCGCAAGCGTCGTTTTCGATATACCCTACGAGAATCTGATAAAACGGATTTTATTTTTATATTAAAATTATTTTATATTACATTATATTTCGGAGCATTTTTATGATTTTATAATTAATGTTAAGGACTACTTTCACTGCTTTAAACATTTGTTTGTTTTATAGATATATTTGGTGGTGCTTCTGTAGACCTTGTTACCCTTTTTGTTGATGTTCATTTAATTGAATCGCTAAAAATTACGAATTTTGGTTAATACAATTAACAATAGCCGTCGGATTAATACAATTTTCTTTCGATACAAGACGATCATGCTTTTATCCGCAATAAGAAAATCTCTATCCCCTCTCATCCTAACTGACCCTTCCCCCACCTACTTGTCGTAAATGCTCACGCAGTCTACTTCGAATCCAGCATGCTGCACGGGACAGTGAACGTGTTAAACTAATTTCAGCGGTAAAACAGGAACGAAGAAAAAAGAGCGGAGTCAACGAATTACGTGTCGAATAAAAAATTCTGTTTCACCGTTTCAAGGTGTGTTTCGAGTACGGTTCACTTCTGCGAGCGTTCCGAGACAAACGTACTGTCTGAGCGCATGATGCATAGAGTGCGGCGCCGCGATTCCTTTCTTTTCTATAGTTCTTTTACAGGGCGGGACCGTTTTCTTTCTCGCCTATCTCTTCTCCTCTTCTTCCTCCTGCTCCGAAAGGAGAGAAGCCGGTCGCCGGTCGTCGTTCGCGGGAAATACTTCCTGACGTCTATTTTAATTTAAGTTACAAAAGACTACTTAAGAAGTTGAGTGAAAGACGAGAGATAAAGGAGGTGGCTGGCACAAGATGAGATTACCCAGATAGATAGAAAGTTTCACCCCGGCGCGCGTCGGCTACGATAATAATATCACGCGGACATGCTCTCCGAGTATACAAGTCGTTTATTACGTTTAATGTAATAAATTTTACCCCGGTAAATGGACCAACATGGCGCGCGTGCGCGCGCGCATACGCGCTTCTTCTATAGAGATGTGTGTGAAAGAGAGTTGCAACCGAAAAGCATTAAGGTCCATCGTGCGTCACCGGCGAGATATCGTTATTAAAACGATACACGGCCGAACAAACAAATCGTACACGTCGATTATATCGATCGAAAGAAAGAGAGGGACACGCATACACACACACACCCCGGTCGACAAAATTAATACCGGCCCCGGGTATAAACAATTCCCGGTGTTATTTATTATTTTTCCCGCGCCGCGGCCGGCGAATTAATCAAAACGACTGGACAACCGCGGCGGATCGAAGCGGGATGACTTTTGCCGTAAAATTTAATTGAATTCCTCCGCCAGAGAGAGGGTAATTTATGAGAGGTAATGCGAAATTAATGCCGAAACGACCATGGCATGATCGCGCGACCTACACGCGTTGTAATAACGATTTAAATCAATTTTAATAAGATACCCGCTGCTCGCTCTTTCGTTATCTCTATTTGCATTATGTACCCCCCCCCCCCCACCCTCCTGCCCGCCCCTACCGTCAATTTGTTCTCTTTCTCGCTTTGTCAATTTTCTCACACTGTTCTTCTCTACATGTCAATTCTCTCCCACTCTCTAATTATTAATTTCTCCGACTGTGTCTCGCACTCTCCATTTTACTTCCATTAATCGACTCGCAACGTAAATGGAAACGATCGGTCTTAAAACCGACGCACGCTATCCCCCAAGTCTCGAGAACCCAGGGAAAAGTGGGGGAGAGAGTTAGGCAAACTCCAAATTACTTTTCCTGATACACCCACCAGAAGTTCATTAACAATTCTTAGTATTCTCTGCCGCGAGCCGCAAACATCATTTGGACCATTGCCATAAAACATTCCCCGGCTCGTCTTTTCCCTATCTTTTCGCTGGTTTAGCAGTTAAACCGGCTACCCCGTTCGTCTCCTCCCCTGTTATTGGTTGTTAACCCACCCTCGGCTCGAGCCACCCTCTAACCTTTCCCTGGCAGAGGCCGGGTCCCTACAGACCCGTACAAGTCCGAAAGACTATCGATAGACGACGGGCCTTATTTCAAAATCAAAAATTTTCCGAAGCTATTGCAAGAGGCAGGATACCATTTTATTTCTTCTTTTACAAATTTTCAATTCTTTTAGACATTGATTAAAAGACAAAGAACACTCATTATATCCGTCTCTTTAGGCATGTAATCAAAATTTTCCGAAGCTATTGAAAGAGGCTGGAGACCAATAATTTTATTTCTTCTTTTACAAATTTTCAATTCTTTTAGACATTAATTAAAAGACAGAGAACAATCATTTTATCCTTTTCTATAGGAATATAATCATAATTTTCCGAAGCTATTGAAAGAGACTGGAGACCAATAATTTTATTTCTTCTTTTACAAATTTTCAATTCTTTTAGATATTAATTCAAAGACAGAGAACAATCATTTTATCTTTTTCTATAGAAATTAAATCAAAATTTGTCCAAGCTATTGCAAGAGGCTGGGGACAAATAATTTTATTTCTGCTTTTACAAATTTTCAATTCTTTTAGACATTAATTGAAAATCAAAATTTTCGGTATTGCAAGAGGCTGGAAGCCAACAATTTTTTTCTCCTTTTAAAAATCTCAATAAAAGTTGAAGAGAGCATGATATTGTTCTTAAATTCTGTTGAATTTTTTCCAACAGTCTCTGTCAAGAAAATTTGTTATTCCGCAGTCTGCCGATTATCTATCCGCTTAGAATGATTCTGATCGTTCGAGGAGAAGCATGCGCCGGATCGATTCCCCGTCGATGCAATTGTTCTCGACAATCGATAGGAAGACTCTCGAGTGGCTAGACTCGACAGGGGTGCAAACTCGGACCCCGGAACTGGGCAGCTCTCGGGTTCACCCCGCGGAAAATCCCGAGATAGATTCTGATCAAGTCAGATCGACAATTGATCCACGCTAAGCCCATTATTTGACTGATTAGAGCCAGTTTCCATGGGCTCGATTGTACACGGCGGAATCGCGACCAAAAACCCACTGGAATAATGTCCTATTTAGCGCGGGACATTATCGCCTGTTATACTTCGTCGGGTCGTTCGGTGTTGGTGAATTGATAGGTTATCGGTGTGTTTAGGGTGCCAGCGCGAATCCCCATAGCAACGTCGGGAATACATTTCCACATGATTCCGTGCATACTGTCCGTGTCATGAGTTTGGGGTTAGATCTGCGTCTGTGTCTGTGCCAACATTGCCACTACCTCTGGCACATTGTTGCCCTTATACACGCGAGAGCCCACGGGTTCCCTCTGTTCGTATCTTTCACCCTCTCTTCATCCCTCCGTCCTGTTCTCTCTCCGACTCTCCCTAACTCTCTCCCTCTTAGTTCAGTCTCCATTTCTCACCCTCTTGCGACCAAGTCCTCCTCCCCCTCTCTGTTCCCCTTTAATCCCTCTATCGCGCTGACTCTCCCCTAGCTCACCCTCTATTCACCCCTCTTGTAGATACACATCTCGCATATGTGCAGTCAAGAGGAATACTCCGCTGCATAGTAGAGAGCGGTGGCGGAGAGTTTGTCTCATCTTCTGAATGCACGACTGGGCACCGGAAGTTGGCCAAATTTTACAAGTGTAAATCGTCTCTCGCGGACTAACCACCCAACCCCTCTTTGTCCCAGACGACTATCCCCGTTGTAATTTCATCGGAACTGGTGCTCGCATTTTTAGCTGTCGTTTTGCGGAGCTCTACAACCCCTCGGATATTCCTCGAACCTTGATTTCATGGTCGCCACTTTGCTACGAAATTACGAATCCTCAGCTCTTGCATTTACGTTTTGGATTGTGCGCGCTCTGTCAACCCTTAAGTGAACTATCGGGGCCGATGCTGTCCACTCGAACTTATGCAATAATTAGACTCCGGATCTCTAGGGATTTTTATAGGAACTAAATAGGAATTTATTTCTCTTTTTGTTGGTTTTATTAACACGTTCCGTGCCGCACCGTTTTTTAAAGACTTTCCGTTCAGGTCGCGTGGGGCGTATACGACCCACATTTTTATGATTAAAAAAACTTGTTGTTGACGTACGCCTTACAATTTTTCAATAGTACAAAACCATAATTAGCAAGAAAAGTGGACGCCCGCGCCATAATGAACGCAGTATACATGATATTAAGATGCCTAATTTGACTCTACAATAAATTTTTAAAAATTCTTCGTTTTTCAATGAGAATTCCAAGCGGCCTGAACGGAAAGTTCAGCGGGGTATGCGCCCCATACGGCACGGAACGTGTTAAGTAGTAAGAAATGTATTGATATTCTGAAATTCTCGTAATACTTTTAATATTTAAAATTACACGTACCCATTTTTGTCTACTAATAATTTATTCTTAGTAGCCTCTTCGGGAAGTAGAGCAATTTTAAGAAATAATAGAACATTGGAGAATAAATTATAGAATAATTTAGAAATATAATTTCTGAATATAAAATAACTTAGAAAGACGATTTCTAAATATAGAATTAGAAGTAATTTAGAAAATTAATTGACTGTGAAATAATCGTTTCAATCAACTGTATAGTTCTCTCTCCGAATTGATTAACAATTTACAGGAACTTCTGCCACCGCCTAAGAACTCCGAACACTTTTCCGATAATCTACTATCTTTGACGTTGAATCAGCCAATAGAAACGTCGGAAATAATTTCTTTCAGCTTCCCCGTTCATAGAACATTCGATTTGAATTTGATAACGTTATTAAAACTCGACGTAATATCGAGTCATTAAGATGTTAATCTCGCGCGGATGGCTTCCTTTTTCCTCGGAACGTTCTCTTGATACTTCCTTTCGTCGCGTAATTGCCATAAAGAATGTTTAATAACTGTTATTGTAAAAAATTGCAACGACACGAGAGAGATAGCGAATAAAAGTACCCACGGTCCATTCACATTATTTAACGTCGTGTAAAATTGAGTCAGTTCTCTCTTGTGCGACAATTTTTCATCCACGTTGATCTAGCGTTTCCAACACGCCTGTAATAACTTCACCTCTAATTCGATTACCTGGCGCGAAATCGAATTCGAGCTGTAAAGACCACGATTATTAACAAACTACGAAGCATAACAGAGGAAGAGCGTGGAGTTAAATGGAAACTTGGACGCGTTCTCTCTTTTATGGAAACTTTCATTGAATTAAAAATGAATAAAGAAACTTTGGAATTATTAAAATTCCCTGCCCTCTGTTTTAATTGTTCGGCCGTTCTATAAATTATTTATGTAATATTCAAGAGTCCGCCGTGTTTGAATGAGTGGCAGTCGGGATCAAACATCGCGAGCATACTTCTCCGATGAAAAAGAGTCAAAGAGAACGCCGCGCCGGCATGATCGATATTATAATATTCCAGGGAATTTTAAAAGACGCGATGCAATCTCCTCCAACAGCTCTATGGAGACAGGAGACTGATCATTTTATTACATCTTTTAGAAATTAATTTTAATTGTTTTCACTATGGAAAAATAAATATATATTCATTTTTATATTCACATCGTATAATGGCAGACTCTTGTTGAAGATTTTAAGCAAAATTCACTAAATACGAATAGACAAAATAAAATAGTAGTATAAATATTATTAGACATTTTTCATAAATATATGTATGTTTGGGACCATTGGTTCATTTATCAATTTCTAATAAAAATGGAACAAATTCGGACCAGTGAAAATATTTCAAGAAAAATACTGTTCCACAACTTTCGACTTATTAAAATATGAACAAGAACAAATCTAAATGCATATGTAGACACTGTCTTCTAACAAATGCAGACAATTTTTATCGTGCATAAAAATTCGCATAATGTCATATGTTCGATTTTTTTCGATAGAGTAATTTTTACCAGTTCTCTCTTTCTCGCAGTCCACGGTGAAAAAGTTCGCGCCTCAAAAGGAGCCTCGTCCCTGTTAAATTGAATTCCGCGAGTGCACACTTCCGGCTGTTTGAAATACTCGCGTCTGAACATTCTGCGGCCTATAAACCACCTGGCTGAAAAAGAGAAAAAAAAAAAGAATGAAAGAGAGGGAGAGAGCACAATTTATCGACGCACCGATTCGCCCCGTTAATAAAACGTAACTTTAACTGTCCCGGCCGCGTTGGTTTCATTAAAAATTTAAATGGGCCGTGGACAAGCTGATAATTTACTTATGCATACACGAGAAACCCGAACGCGGCCGTAAATCACCCCCGCGGTGGCTTTTAGCGTTCGGCAAAAACAAAACTCGACCGGTCGGGTCCGATTCGATGCCGATTAATGGAACTCTCGCGATAACGATTCGCAAGTAACGGTCGCATAACGCGCGCGAACGTTTTCGCCAGCTCTTAAAGACGTCGGGGACGTCGCGGGGATGCTAATAAAATCCGAGGAGACGGCCGTGCGATCTCTTAATCGCCTTCGGAGTCGCGAAACAGATGGCCCACGACTCCTCTAGCCCCTGTTCGCGACCCCGCTGCCATCGACAATTCCATCGGATTATTTAATTAGGTCTCGTCGCGTCGCGTTGCGTGTGATCGTTAAACCCGTTACGGAATTGACGACTAGATGATCTTGCCGCAAAATAAAAATTTTGCCAATTACAAGAAAAGGGTGTCGCATAAAATTCCTCTTTTAACACGGTCGCTACCAGAATTTATTCCGGCAACCTTCACGGTGACATTATTCAATTAAATGCGATTGAGTCTCTTGTTAATTCAGAAGAAAGTTATAAATTCTCCAAATACCCATTCGTTACAATATTAAATAACGCCGTGTATGTAATTAATAGACCGCGGATCTTTATGCAGAATAAAAACTTTCTATCTGAATTGCAACAAAAAGCAGAGTGAAATAGAAAGCTATTTTCTTTTTTAATATATTTAACAGGCTGAAAGTAATACAACAGCACTTTTAATTTCTTCTAACGGTTTTGCTGTTTTAGATTTCACTAACTCATTTTTATTACAAATGCATGAAATCCCCAGTCTAGTAATTAATATGTCATTGCCGGCACACATGTGTGTCGCTGGACGCAATTTTAATTTCAAAATTAAGAGATTTCTTTCGACCTAGAATCGTCGAATGGGTAAAAAATAATTTTTTCGGATCGTTTCCTCACCCCCTGTAACGTCCAATCAATCGCTAAGTGCTGTCATGTTATTTGCGCGGAAAGCACCACGCGAAGGAACGCACCGGAACGATAAGAAGAGAAACAATAGATTACAGATTCGAGGGAAGTTCGGCGAAAGTGAAGCCGGCCGGGGCGCGCGCTTAAATATTTAAATCGGCTCGAGTCGCGAAGTTGAAACCGCCTCCATCAGTTTCACTGGCGGCTTTAACGTGATTACGAAGTTGCCACAGTTTACTCAGTCGCGCTTGAACAACAGCCAGCGTATAACGCCGGAACACTATACCGGGTGTGCGACTACACATGTCACAAATTTTCAACTGTGCCAGAAAATCGATGGAGACAGTCCAAACCAATGCGATTTCCTAAACATTACGATCAACCGTACGCCATTGTTGTTGCTTCGGAGCAAGTTCTGTTCTGAATTTTTCACGAAACGTGCCTCGATTACTGTGCTGCAAGCTCTATTGTAAAAAAAGGTACGATAAATATACTCTATTAATTTTAGTTCGGTGACGGTGAATTTCCATAAAATTCATTCTGAAATTTTTACTACATGCCCAATGGTTTCTAAAACACACGAAATTACTACAAGCTTGTTCTGTAAACTAGGTATAAACAAATGTATATGCCCATTAATTTTAGTATCGTAGATGTGACGGTAAAATAATACATTCTAAAATTTTTGCTACATGCCCTATGATTTCTAAAACCGATGATTTCTATGATTTCGAAATCCGAGATTTCTCAGGCACAATTTCGAGGGCTGTTTCCACCCTTCCTGCAAGGACGTTCGTCAACAAAAAAATATCCTGTATCCCTCACAAGCCACTTATTCATCCCCAAGCTAATCCAACGCATTCTCAACCCCTTCGAATCGTCTGCATTCTGAGATTATTCCAAATTAGGTTCATTATAGCAACCAGTTGAAAGAGAGAGAGAGAGAGCGAGAGCGAGCGAGAGCGAGAGAGAGAGAGAGAGAGAGAGAGAGAGAGAGAGAGAGAGAGAGAGAGAGAGAGAGAGAGAGAGAGCATCGATCCTCGCGCACTTGGCCAGAAATCTCGGGTCACGTAGGTACGTTGCTCGTTTCCTTTCATTGTCAGTCTTCTCTCTTTAGAGGACCATGCTCCTTTCACTCGGTCCGATCTTTCTCTCAGTGGCAGTTGTCCTTTTTCCCACCCCCGAATCATGATCCCGAAGAGAAAACCCCCCGGCGTCTTAATCGACGGGACACGCGGGCAAAGCGGAACCGGAAGGTATAAACAGGAAGCCAGCACAAAGAAAACTCATTCGGACACGCGGCCTTTTATTTCTTCGGTAGTTTGTTTCTCTCTCTATACTTTTTGCTGGCACCCTCCCGCGTATTTATCGTCGTGATTTCCTGAAGAGCGAGCCCCTTGTATTGACTCTGTCTGACCAGAGCCGATGCCACTTCAGGGCTCACCCTTGTCGCCTTTCACCCTTATCGATTCCCGGACCGGTATCCTTTCAATTAATTGATCGATCGGTTTCTCGCGCCGGTCGTTTCTCGCCTCTCATGTTATTTTATGCAGGTTTATACGTATCGAGAGTTTCATCCCTATGAAGATTTCAAAATGTATTTTGTAGAATAAAGGAAACAGCCCCCAAAGTTTGAGTAGAAGCTATTGAACTCCAAGAAATTGTTTTCGAGCCCTTTTCAACCCCGTCGACGCGAACACTTGTCAATATAAGAAACACTTGCGTCTGCAACGAACGACCACGAAACAACGTCGAAGAAACAATATTGAAGATCTCGCAGATGAAACGCTATTACCTGCAGGTATAAATAACGAGTGGCCATTCGCGGTCGATATCGTCGATTCAGTTGGAGCCGGGGGGTGCAACTTCTAGCAGCTGATTCAGCTGGTCTTGTTGGGGGTTGAAGCCCAGCGGCTTCTCTCAGCGCGAGCACAGACTTCACACTAAACCTACCGACCCTTAAAAGTAACTGGTACATGTTCCCTTATAAAAAAGGCAAGCTTGATTTTATTTAAACTTTGTGCGGCTCCTATTGTAATACGTGCTCTACTAAAAAGATATCAATAATTTCTAATGAAATCATTGTTATTATTTCAATAATTATAAAATAAAAAATTCGGACCGGTCTTTTTGACCGTTGGTAATACGTTTAACATACATTGCATGGAATGCATTATTCTGTCTACGGTTCTGACTTACCGACTATGTAGAAAATGCTCTGGCACGACAGCGGACTCTACCGAAATGGGACGGTCAACTAGCGAACTACACGAGGTTGCAATATAAAGAATTAATTTTGAAAAATAATGAAAATCTTGGGGATTTGTATTCCCGGTTAACAATGCTCTCATTTCGATTAAAAAATCTGTTAGAAGCTATTGTTACGTGAATTAAATAATCAAAGAGTTTCATCAATAGGTTTTCAATAAATCGAAAGTGAATTAGTGATGAATGATTTTATTAATTTTTCATTTTTAATTTGGAAAGACAATGTCCGATATTAAAGTTTAATTATTCGTACTCACGTCCTTTCCTGCTTGAAGAAAGCACGACTCGTTGCGTCTCGATCTCAGCTATCGATCTCGGCTATCGATACCGTCTTTGAATCGATATTGATCCTTTTCCCTCAGGCTCTGTGACAGAGAGAATAAATTCATTAATTTTTCAATCGACCAACCGTCAAAGTCTAAATTCGAATTAATAGGAAATAAAGAACTCAAGTTGAATGTAAAATCAAAATTAATTTGAACGGAAATTCAATAAATAATTAGATTCGAGAATTTTAAATCAATAAAAAATAAATAACTCGTTTGAACACAGAATTAATTTTAATAACAATTAAGGTAAATAATCTTCATCTCTATTGAATGATGCAACACGGAAACGGTACGCACTATGTAAACGTTTTTATTGGGCCATCAAAAATTTCATGAAATACCAGGGGGTAAGAGAGAGAGGGGGGGGGGGGGGCACAACGATATCCTACTATTTTAATTTGCGACAAACTAATTTGTGATTAGCTTTTTAATAAATCAACGGTGAATTAATAATTTGAAGAGAAAATGTTCAACAATAAAGTTTCATTGAGTAGGTAGATATGTTGGTATAGTACTTACATCCTTTCCACCTTGAAGCGGATGTTATATCTTTGGATGGATTGTTTTCCCTTTGGCTCTGTAACCGGAAGAAGAAATTCATTTAATTTCAATCGATCAACCGTCAAACAATAAATCCAAGTCAATAGAAAATATACACTTTACGATCGTCGCACGGAAGTGACAAAATTAGACGCGAGTGAACGAGCAGCGACCGAACGCAGCAAGCAGGGGGGGCATCGATCGCGTATCGATCGCAACATGCTTCACGCTTCACCCGGCATTCGTAGAGCGCGAGATTCAAACCTCAACCACCTGAATATAAAAACAAAATTAAATAAGCTAGATTTCTATTGCACGATAAAACACAAATAACAAATTCGTTTAAATTAAATCGATCCTCGTGACACAAGAGGATATTATCGCGAGAGGTGACGACAGGATTGCAGAAAAAATTTTAATCGGTGAAAAATATGTAATTCACTTAAACACAGAATTAATTTCAAAAATAATTCAAATCCAAATAAATAATCTTGATACCTATCGAAAGGACGAAACAACATTTACTCGCCACATTATGGTCACTTTCTGCGTCGCGATAACAAATGACACGGTTGACACTGTCACACTCTGAAATAACGAAACTCGCGTGTGCTCACTTTCACTCTCATTACACTAATAACACCGCGGCCGAACCCTTGGGTCCGTGAGGGTAGCAGGTACGGCGCGGCAGTGGGGTCCACCCCCGCGAATTTTTCATTGACGGAGAGGGGCAAGAGACCCGAACAGAGGCCCCGACGATCGGTGATCGCCCTCGAATTGGGACCGGATCGGAGGAGAGGCTCAGCGATTGGTCGATCGCACAGTGCGACATGTAAATGGATATTCAGGACAAAAATTATAACTTCTAAATTAATCAATTTTTGACCTAAGTATCTTAATAATTTTTTAAAGGGAATACAACGATGCATCGATTAATGCACCAAAAATATAAGATTCCATTAGTAAAAAAGTTTATCCTAATTTTTTTTTATTAATGAAAAGTTTTTTATGATTAGTTGTTATTGCAATTTGTTGCCAAATGTATGCTGTATAACTTCTCTTCGAAATATGTTTTAATTACATGGTTAAATTTAATTATATTTACTATAATGCTTAAATAAGTGACGTCGATTTCGGTAACTGTCTCTCTACTTTCTTGCAAGTGCCACACAAAAAGCTTTTATTCTCTTTTCCACTTCATCGGATATAACGTTTAATAGAGAAGAAAGTTTTTGTCTAACTTTTGATAGTTTCTTCGAATAAGTGTGTTCGGACATCCAAGCTTCAAGCAAATTGCGATTACGAATGCATTTCTCTAACAAAAACTAAATAACATTGAGTGTCGCAATTTATCGCAGAAAAAAATTATATAGCAATATACTACAAAATTACAGGATGTTTTGAACCGTTTTTTTTTTTGTAAATTGCATTTTAAGGAAAAATTATGAATACCTCTGGTTAAATTCTCCATACTTAAGTTGTAACAAACAGTTTAAAACAAAAACCAGCCTAAAAGAGCAATTAGGGCACGAGTAATCTAACTTTTTAGCATTTAAACTACAATAAACTCTTGGCTGTTATTGACCCCGTATTGATTTTTTTGGATACTAGTTTTTACATAACTCCGTGCATCGCCCCGTCGATTAAATATGGCGGCGCGGCGTTTTGGTGCACGATCGAAAACGCGTTCATACCTGCACCAAAAATTCTCTTCGAGACAGTACATGACGTCACGTTCCGAGAACTGTCCCACTAACGTACTAATGGACGTAAATTCTTCAAATATCGGTAACATTGGGCGCGACACCGAAGTGTTATTGGGGCTCTTCGAGCCCCAAAACGCCTAGACAGAAATGCCCATAAGATGTTTGTACAGATCTTAAGTCTGTGGCTCGAGCTCTTTCTGCCGCCGGTAAACGAATTTGCTCGCAGTGCTGCTGCGTTTCGAGTGCAACTTGCCATTGCTCGTCGAACCTCGATTCTTTTCTTCGATTCGACCCTGGAACAGCTCGATGTTAGCCCAGTTGAACCCTCATGTTGTCAATCGAACCGGTCCGAGACCGAGTGCTCTACGAATAAACCTGAAGTCTAATACTTAAGGGTTAATAAGTGGACGGACCTTTTTGCGAAATGAAGGAAATACATACCAAATACGAAGTTTATTCTTCCTTTAATCATGTTAACCCCTCAGTGACGACGTCAGTATATCGTACCGAGTCTGAGGAATATTTTAAAATTGATTATAAAAGGTCAGATTATTAGGTGCGATGTGTTTTCGTGCATTATTGTTCGTTTTCTAGAATTTGAAGATGGCTAAAGAAAATATGAAAAAGTCGAAATCACTAAGGGAAATATTAAAACGTGCTTTAATAGTTGAAGAGGTTACAGCGTGAAGATTCGTGGGGTTTGCGTAGACAAGCGTGCCCTATTCGAGCCCCGAAATCCCACAAATCAGCGGGTCCAAGTGGCGGGTCGAAACTTTGTGAAAATGACGTCGCCGCTGGCATCAGCGGACAATTAAATTATCGTCGGAGCCGACTAGATAACGATGCACTCGAGGTACAACATAAACCACGAGTTACGTAGCCTGGATTATATGTATAGGTAACGAGCACATAGGTGTTTTAGTTCACCGCTCGCGATAAGTGTACCTATGTAGCCGGGGATCGGATTACAGGGGTGGTGAGACAGGGATTCCCATGGGTGGCTCCATCTGACGTGGGGTGCACCAGGATCTAATTCAGATCTCTCTTACGATCGGTAAAGTAGGCTGCTGCATCAATTTGCGACGGGTAGGGTAGGGTACAGGTATGGAAGTTCGGCGGGTAAAGGGTTCTTCAAGATCCCTGCTTCGAAATCTTCATTCATGTTTCCCTGAAAACAGGAAAAGGACTCCACTCGCTAGGCCTGGCTAAATAGGCCGTGGTTCTAAAAAGCAAAAATCAATATTATTTATGAATGAAAATATTGATATGAGAACTCTTTACCCACCGTTCCTCCAGCCCAACGTGTACCCTACATAGAAGGACCAGTTTCTAAATAGCTGTTGTGTTTTGACATGTACGGTAACGAATCGATCGTTCTGATTGCAGGACGAGGTGCTGACGATATCAGAGAAGGTGGTGGTCCGAGTTCACGACCTCGTCACGTGGCTGTCGCCGGCGTTGGAGTGGTCATGGGGTCGGGAAGTCTCTTACCCGCCGACCCCTACCTCGTCCCCGGAGAACAGCCCGTTGAGGTACGAGATACCGCAGCCACAGGTGCTCACCGACCCCGGCATCGATTTTTCCGACGTCGATAAGCAGCAAAAGGAGTACGAGACCTACCACAATACCAGGAGGACCGAGTACGGCGCGCAGACCAAGGTGGTGGTCCTCTCGTACCCGAGGTACTGTCGGTACCGGGCCCTGTTGCGAAGGCTCGAAGGGGCCGAACCTGCTTGGCTATGCTCCTCCGTCGCTGCAGCCTTGGGAGGATTCATGGCCACACCGGGCACCAGGGTACTCTTCTGCAGGGACACCTTCGACTATCCGGACCTTGAAACGCACGAGCTGCTCTGCAACCATCTGGGTGAGTTACCTACCGTAGGTAGTTCGTCTCCCTTTCAAGGTAACCGCAGACCTTACTGCCTAACCATGTTCTTGATATGGAAGACCTAAATGCTCTCTCTAAATCCCTCGAAGTAATAGCCACATACAGTGACTCCCACTAATATTCGGACACTCTTAAAAAGACGATAACTATTTTAATATTCGACCATACAACTTTGGATTTTTTTTTGAGAAGTTAGAACAATCGGTTTTGTTACGTAACGTGAAAAGAATTTTTGAAAAAATTGAAATTGGTCGGAATTGCAGAGAAAATACTGAAAGTTATGTTTTACAACTTTTTTATGTGGGCTCATATTGAAAATGTAGAAACCACGTTTCGTAGATCTGTATCAATTAAACATATTTTGAAAATTTCATTAAAATCGGTCAACGTTCCAATGAGCTAAAAATATTTAAAGATGGTAGAAATTGAAATTTTTCACGATCTTCGGCCTCTAACTGCAATAAATCTAAGGATTCATATATCTCTCAATGCCTGTCGTTTTTTCCCACATCAACTAATTTCGATTAAAATTTTACAATGCATATAATTCACATAAATCTACAAAACAGATTTTTTAAATTTTCAATATAGACCCACATAAAAAAGTTGTAAAATGCAACTTTTAGTATTTTCTCTACAGTTCCGACCAATTGCAATTTTTGAAAAAATTTCTTTTCACATCGTGTAGTAAATTAATTGCTCTAACTTCTCAAAAAAGTTCAAATCGTATGGTGCAATATCAAAAAAAGTTATCGTTTTTTTAAGAGCGTCCGAATATTAATGGGAGTCATTGTAGTCTCAATTAACACTAAACCTACCACGGTCAAATGACCGGTTTTCTGTTTCATAGTTTATTGCAATTATAAAAACGGTTTCATAGGAAATGACTGAATTGACTTCTCCATTTAACCACATATTATAATGCAAACCGTACAAAGTTTAAGTAAATGCAATCTTCTCACTGCTGTAAGGTGTTTCACTTTTATATGTTTTATGCTTGGTAGGATTAGTGTTAAAAATGCTTTATAGGACTCCGCGTCACGCCGCGCCGCACACTGGGCAATTCGGACGAAATCGGCGACAAAATCAAAGAACTTTCGATAGAAACGAGATAGAGCGATGAAATTTTTTTTTAATTGAAGCTGAAACTTTGTAGAATATGGGAAAAATAGGGAGATTATGGTACGAACGTTTTTTAACCTTACTAAAATACGAGACCTTCTTAAATACCAAATAGTAGATACATACATACATATATTGTAGTACATACCATTCGTTCCGACCAAAAACCGCACACGCTATGGCCGCACACCTCCCTTCAAACTTCAAACAAGCGGCACCTCAATTACACCGCCACTGTGAGTCGCCGCGGCGTTTGATCGGTCGCCGCTCTTCCACAAGTGGCTTCAAACACTTCGAATCTCAATCGCACCGCGTCTCAATCGTGTTCTCTCTCCCTCTCAAGCACACATACACAGTATTCGCATGCCATAATAAAGACACATTTAAAAACACATACGCTACCACCATCACACATATGTGACGTTCAAGCTCTGAACTTCAGAGTCGCCAGATCAGAGTATGTAATTGATTCCAATTGACCGGATTAGTAACGTGACATTCTGACTAGAGATCACGGTTTTGGACGTGTATTGAGGATACACGTATTCACGTGTTCACGTGTACTAATGTATATCCGTATTTTAATCCATGTGCTTCTTTATACACGGATACACGGGAACAGCAGTAAACGTGTACACGTGTATCAAAATACACGGATAATACAAACAAGGGTATCCGTTATTTTCAATACACGTATATTATCCGTGCATTGAAGTTCAAGGGCATACACATGTGTTACAGTAAACAGGAACCTTTTTCCGGAAAATGTAAACACTTTGGTTTTTCTTCATCAAACTAAACAGTTAATTGATTAAGGTTTATTAACAGAAATTATGCTGTATCAAGTTAACTCTTGTATATCTCAATATACGATCCGTGTACTTGAATACACGGGCACACGTGTATCAAAATACACGGCTAATACACGTGTACCCTTATACATTCAAGTTCACAGTTGTTGCACCTCGACAATGTAAAAATATGCATTTTGGGCACTGCGCCCCCCTAGATTGGACTTTCAAGAAGCATACACGTAATTGACAAGTTCTGAACTTCTCATTGCAATATTGAAGCGTCAGTTTGGGCCCCCGTGATCCCTTGCATTTGCGTATACGTATATATGCGGATCTAGCGATGTGTGAGTGGTGATGGTATTAGTAAATCGTCCCCCTTTAGGGCACACTTCGATTCAAAACTACGTGCATCGTAAACGATCAATACGTGAACAAGAAATTAAGCTTTATTAATGGTTGGAATTTCATTTTCGACAACGCACTACTTGACCAAAAAATAATGGACAGAACATTTCGAGTACCGTGGAAAAATTAACGGAAACAAATCGGAACTCGATTGAATAATTTTTTAGCTATCCGGTTGCCTCTTAATAAAGGGATTTTATCAACCCGTTGCGAACGAAATAAAATGGAAATGTAAAATCAATATGTACATCTATCGGAGTTTGACGCGAGACGCCGCGCCGCACAGTGGGGACATTTGATCAAACTCGATTCAAAATCAAAGAACTTTCGACAGAAATGAGGTAGAGGGGTGAAATTTTTTTTTAATTAAAGCTGAAACTTTGCAGACTATGGGAAAAATATGGAGATTATGGTACGAACGTTTTTTTATGTTGAGAAAATTCATTAAACTTGTAGAATTGCCAGAAAATGTGGTTTCTCCGTTACTACGCGCGGAAAAAATTTTTTTTAAACATGTTATATATCATTTCCCGTAGATTTTTTCACGCTGATTTCAAATCTGGTTTCAAAATTTGTCTACGACATCACGATTTTGAAAAAATTTTTTTTTTTGACAAACAAATAATGCAATCATTTTTTCGTAGAAATGATTTAATAACACATTAGTTTGCAGGTATAGCGTATTTTCATATATGGAACACAATAAAAATAATAATAATTAAGTATTTTAACGTTTTGAGTTACTTACGAAACATGAAGAAATTAATCCTTTTATATCCATATACCTTTATATGATCCGAATTATATCGTGTTTAGTATCATTTTAATCAGAAAAATGCCACAAATATATTGGTGAAAGTCTCATACAAAAATAAGTTATAATAAAAAAGTTTTTTATTGGGATTACATTGTGAGGACGGGGCGGGCCTTTGAAGTGTGCCGGTGACTGCGACTCTCCGCGTCTTTTTCTTTCCCATACGCTGTCATTCCTTCCGCACGAAACTTCCATCGTCCATTACACACGTAAATATCATCGGAATTATATCATTTTTGGTATCAATTTCATTAGAAAAAAATAATAAAAAATAAAGAAATTTCGTTATTGGATTAGTAGTGGTCTCCTGGTCTCACACCGATATACCCGACCCGTATTATCTTACACTTCTCGGCAGGGCCGCCGCGTGCGGTTGTGCAGGTTGTGCACCGCACACGGGCGCATCGCCCAGGGGGCGCCGAGGTATCAAAATAAAAATTTTTTCAACTGAAATTAATTAACCCCTTGCACTATAATACCGAGTCGGACTCGTGACGAAGATTTCGAAGATAGTCTACTAAATTTTCATGCAACTAATTTCCTAAATTATATCTTCGTGTTGTTGAAACCATTGGAGACTTCGTAGGTATAAATTACATACAAACTTCTTTTTTTCTAAGAAATTAAAAACGACAAATAAGTTCTAATCACTGCAACCGTAAAATGAATCGTAGTGCAAGGGGTTAATTAAAAAAAAAAAGGTCATTTATTGTCCTTGCCGCCGATAGGGCGCCGAAGTATCGAAATAAAAATTTTTTGAACTGAAATTAATTAAAAAAAAGGTCATTTATTGTGCTCCTGGGAAAGGGGGGCGCCAGATTTCTTCTTGCACACGGGCGCCTCTTACCCACGCGGCGGCCCTGCTTCTCGGCGACCGAGGCCTCTCGGGTTTCGCTATTCGTTTTTAAGTTCGGCAAAAGTCAAAGAATAGTATGTATCCCTCACACATAATTGTCCATGGCCGGACCCGTGGTTCGGACAATTACATATCTATAAAATACTGTATCCGTATATTTTGATACACGTGAACACGTGTATTTCAGTACACGTATATCCGTGTATTAAATAGTATCCGGACTTCTGTACGGATATAATTAATTACGCGTGTATATTCAATACACGTGAAATGGGTATCTCTAATTCCGACTAATCAAATTAATTTCATACAATTTGCTATTTAAAGTCGTTGTACACGGTAGAATATTCGGACACTTTCTTCTGTTGAATTGTTTTAACCCTTTCGGTACGGAGGCGCTGGCCGCGGTAATGCATTCGTGGTACGAGGAAGTTTTCCACAAGAGTGGACTGTACGGCAGCGTATTTTTTTTTTTATTTATTAAAACTTTGGGCCTAATTGGCCCATTAGCTGACTTGCACAATTTACATAGTTACAAAGTTTGACAGTACAATTTGTACTATATATCACTTATTTGTCTATAAACTATAAACTTGTATATATTTAACTTTAATAAAAACTATATCTCTTATTCCTATGCCGTAGTTAGTTTCTTTAATTTTCCTAAGTTTTGGTGCATAGCTTCTATCGTAGTAACTTCTTTCACTTGTCACATACCTATTTACTACTATCTACGTAATTCTAAATAGTGTTCTATCTACGCTCTTACATCTATTCAGTCTATATTTTTATTCTATTTCAATTTGGTTGTTGTATTGCACTAGTATGACCGATTGATACTTATATCTAATCTTATATCTATTATTCTTAACCTATTTGAATACATTCTAGTTGAGCATTAAGTGAGTTACTTAAATAATAAGGTTGTTATAAAAATAGATTATTTGTAACACAGTAATCGTTGATAATGGTACGGCAGCGTAAGCCGCGAAAACGTGTTTTTCGGTATTCATACAAAGTCGTGGATTGCGCCAATAGGCGGCGGTAGTACCCAGAGAACGTTTCGTGGATGCCGCCAACAGGCGGCGGTAGTACCGAAAGGGTGAATATTTGCTGAAAGAGTTACATGGTCTCTGATAAAACATTTTAACATGTTACAAACAATGCGAATAAATCTCGAAACCTGGAAAAAGCGTGTCAGCGTTCCTCCGCGTAGGAAAGCAAAAGCCGCCACTTGGCGGCACCCGTCCCCAACGCGGTAGGATCGAAGGTTTCCGACGGAGGACACGAGAGGGCAACATCGCCACAATCTAGGGTCTGAGTTTACCAGAAGAGGAGAGATCGCGCTACAATCGCGAGAGGCTCGCCAATGACTCGCCATGCGAGGGCAGTTTAAAAAACAATAGAACGTGTCGAGGAACGCGTGCAAGAAGAAGGTTCCGTCCGCGATGCTTCATTCTTTGTCACCGAGCTGTTATTCCGCCGGCAACGCCACGTGAACACTGTAATCCGGATTAAAACAGACTGAAACAAACGGGCGTCTAAGTTTAGAACGGGGAAACGTGTTTCGTAATTTATCAGGTTTCTTCTTCAACTGTGTTTCGTTCGACACGCTTGTCAAGGTAAATTCGCGTTTCGCGAAGATCGGCAGTAAACGAAATGTCAATTGTAATGAAAATTAGGGAAAAGAAGATTGTATACTTCAATGTGACCGGTGAGTGAAATTGTTTTTCTGGTTCTGTGGATTTAATGAACGTTGCGTAATGGTGTGCATCACGGTGTTGTGCACGTGGAACGATCGGGAAGGATTGTCGGGCGACGAACAAGCTCGTAATTGACAAGTAAACGGAATTTTATAAGTGTTCTATTTTCTACTATTATTCCAGATATTCTGCTTACAACTGAAATTTTGTTGATGACACGTGCACGTGGCGATCGTTGTCGGCACCGGTTCTGTCATGTTATACATTGTTTCAATTAAATTTTCACCCCTGAATGGTTACATAAAATTTAATAGTAGAATCACCGGACCCGTCAAAACGACCGATTTCACGTTTTTCATTCTAGAATTATTGAAATTGTATTTTGTAAATAAAATCGTGCATTCTCTCGATAACAGTAATGGTATTTATAAAAAACGGTACGAACTAGTCAATTATAATGCCCGAATGTTCTAGTATTAATGTTTATCATTTGTTTATGCTTTCATTCTTCATTTCCGTGAAATTGCGCGAAACGAACGACCAACAATTGACACGTGGTTGCGAAATTGATAGTGCAGCTTTACTAATTTTTGTTAGGACTGGTTGTAAAGCAATTGTTCCGACTTTTTCTAGAACAATTTGTTACAGTGCAGTTATTCTATTTGGTTTTATTTTAGAACGATTCGTTTTCCTGTGTAGTTAGCGTCGTCTAACAGCAATATTGTGCTATTTACAACGCAGCGTAAACAGGAACGGCCATTGATAAAAATTACTAGTTGCAAACTGTTGTTACGTCCCGCGATTAATTGACGTCTCGTAATTACCGAATGTTGTTTACCGTGAGTATATAATTTTGCAACAAGGAAGCTTCTTCGTCGCCGTATATGAATTTGATATTCCTGTTTAAAAAGTTTCTCCACGATTAACGAATTTTTTACGACAATCAAAAGTTCACCGTTTTATTGTTTCCTGTAACAAAGTTGAACGTTGACGAGACAAGCCCCGCTATTAAGTATTTTCGTGCAATTGCATGCCATTAGGGGGAATCATAAAAACTAAAAACACAATCGAGAACAACACCGCGGTGAATCGGAAACCTTTACGAGACTCGAATTATGATAACATACAATATTGATAGTTTGATAGTATCCTCCGGTTGCTCTGCAACGCGCCGACAAAACAAACAACGAGTCCAGAAAGAATGACGCGGTCAGATACTTTAACCGATTGCGTAATCGGTTGAAGCATGTCGAAAATATTTTTATCGTACGAATTAGTAAACAAACAAATGCACAGATAAATCGCATCATAGTTCATGTCGAATACGAATTCAATCCATACCTCACCCTACCTATTTCTTCACATTAATGTTATCTTATGAACAGACACGAAGGCAATTCAATAAAATAGACAAGTAGCAGATTTTCTACAAACTTCTATTTTCAAGGTCGAATTTTTTAAATGCACCAAAACATTTTTGAACGCTATGGTGCTCGGTGACCACCATCATTGTATTGCCTCAGAATGATTATTGTAAAATTAATGACATTGAACATAAAGGCCATAGACGGGTTTAGTGGTGAAATTCGCCCCCGACGAGTTTTTAATCGAGCTATGGCTATTCGATAGCCTACTCAATTATTGAGGAAAATCGAAAAACCAGTTTTTGGCCCATTTTCCCTATTTATTGACAGTTAAAAATTCTGAAAAATTCTGGATAATAAGCCACATACTTATCGATGATTGTCCCAACCACGGGTCCGGCCAGGGACAATTATGTGTGAGGGACACTATTCTTCGACTTTTGCCGAACGTAAAAACGAATAGCGAAACCCGAGAGGCCTCGGTCGCCGAGAAGTGTAACATAATACGGGTCGGGTATATCGGTGTGAGACCAGGAGACCACTACTAATCCAATAACGAAACTTCTTTATTTTTTATTATTTTTTTATGGAACTTCCACCAACATATTCTTCATATTTTTCTAATGAAATTGATACCGAAAATGATATAATTTCGATGATATTTACGTGCGATGGAAGTTTCGCAACGGGTTTTTGATATCCGTTTATTAAGAGGCAACCGGATAGCTACATAGTACATAATTATTCAATCGACTTTCCGATTTGTTTCCGTTAATTTCTCCACGGTACTCGAAATGTTCTCTTCATTATTTTTGGGTGAAGTAGTCTGTTTTGGAAAACAAAATTAAAATTAATAAAGAGTACCGTGTAAAAATGAACGGAAACAAATCGGAAAGTCGATTGAATAATTTTGTAGCTATCGGGTTGCCTCTCAATAAAAGGATTTCATTAACCCGTTGCGAACGAATTAAAACGGAAATGTAATATAAACATATCTATCGGAATTATATCATTTTTGGTATCAATTTCATTAGAAAAATATCAAGAAGGTAAAACTTACGTTTAGGGGAGGCAGCTCCGATGACCTTGACCTTGACATATGTTGTCGAGGACAACATTCTGAACAACTTTTGTCATTATAATTACCCGGTGCTCGGTCTTAGTTTTCGAGATATTTGCGAAAAACTATTGCTAATGCTGTATCTTATTTTGTGATACAGTAAATGTTCGATAAATGCGAAAAGTTCTATACGATAAATGCGAAAAAAATATCCCCTCCAACTTAGTTATCTGATCTTGGCTCGGTATATCGGTGTGTGAACCACTACTACCGCGACGCGGAGAATCGCAGTCGTCGGCACAGTTCAAACGCCCGTGCGTCATCACAATGTAACACCAATATTTAATCTTCTTTATTTTTCATTATTTTGTTATGGAACTTTCAGCAACATATTCCTGGCATTTTTCTAATGCAAAATGATACTAAACACGATATAATTTCAGTGGTTTAATTGACGATGAAAAGAAAGAGACGCGGAGAGTTCCAGTCGCCGGCACAGTTGAAAGGTCCGCGCCGGCGCAGTTGAAAGGAACCGCGCGTGGTCTCGCTTTACACGCGCTGTCCTTCTCTACGTTCGGATCGGCCTTTGAAGTTCCACAAAATAGCTCCCCTATACGATAAATGCGAAGAAATCCCCCCGAGGCGTTCGCGTTTATCGAACATTTACTGTAGATAGTTTTCGAAATACATATGTATTCACAATTTCGTCTGCGTGGTCGGGCCGGTTTCACGGCCGGCCCTCTCCGCCCCCTCGCCACCTAACCCTAACTAATTCTGATTATATGATTTTTCCATTACTAGTTCAAATTCTGTATGAAGGCTATATAGAATGCAAAAATTATGCGATCAGAATTAGTTAGGGTTAGTCGATGGGGGGGGGGGGGGGCGAAGAGGGCGGCCTGGCGGCCGGCCCGACCACACTTGCGAAAATCCAGAAGTAGTCTTTCAAAATTGAAAGCTCTCACCCTACTATAGAGTGCACTCTGTTCTGATCCCCACAATGTGTTTACAAACAGAAAATAAACAGATGCCGCCCCGGCACAGGCTTATGTTGCCACGGAGCATGCAAGAATACGTAAAATTCAATACAGTATTTGCAAAACTAAGACCGAGCACCGGGTAGTTGTAATGACAAAAGTTGTTCAGAATGTTGTCCTCGATAACATATGTGAAGGTCAAGGTCATCAGAGTTGCCTCCGCTAAACGTAAGGTTTACCATCAAGAATATGTTGGTGAAAGTTCCATAAAAAAATAATAAAAAATAAAGAAGTTTTGTTATTGGATTAGTAGTGGTCTCCTGGTCTCACCGATATAACCGACCCGTATCATGTTCACTTCTCGGTGGCCGAGGCCTCTCGAGTTTTACGGCCCCTCTCGGGGTATACCCCGCAGGAGTGGGGATAGTTCAGGGACAATTATGTGTAAGACATTTGAGACATTTATCGATAAAATACTGTATTAGGTATCATTTTCAGATTTTTCCGTTGCAAACTCTGGTTTAAAAAGGCGAAAAAACAAGAAAAAAATCGAATCTGTACAAATAAACCATTTGTTCAATTTTAATGTGCCGAAAAAGGGTGGAGCACAGACTGTGTTTATGGTTGAGCACGTACATGTATGCACGTTTGCATACGTGCCCAACCATAAATGCAGTCTGTGCTCCACCCTTTTTCGGCACCTCAAAATTGAATAAATGGTTTATTTGTACAGTGATACGTGATCATTTATATTGTACTAGAATTACCGGATCAAATTGTTAAAGGTCCTCGTGCGACATTTATTTGATAAAAGTATCGACGAACGTGCTATCATAGAAATTGATCAAAACATATACAAATATATTCTAATCACTTTCATGAAGTTCTGTAAACCATTTATTTTTCATACCACGTCAGATATTAAATTTTTTAATGGAAATGTATGTTCAATAGCGTTCGAGATTCAATATCTAATTAAAGTATGATATGACAATTTATTATATGGATTTGACTAACAATTCTTCTTTTTTTTTTGTTAGCTTAGTTTTAGTATTCGAGTCAGATTTTAAAACAGGTTTAAAAGAGATTCCAATCAGATTATTTGGTATTTATATTAGGTTTGGTTAAAAGATTAACTTATATTTAAGAAATACATTCAAAATGATTTCCAGATATATTCATAAATAAAGGTCCAGCTAGAAAAGTTCGCAAGAGTGATAAATTAGTTTCGTAGCAATAACTGTTGGAGTTGTAAGATTCGATTTCCTGAGAATTGATGTGTCCTCCGACATAGTTAAAAAAGATTTTCACAATGGTTAAACAACAATCATATGGTTAGGAAGCGAAAAACATCTGATAAACAAAAAAAAAAGATTGACCCGGGCGAGATTCGGACCTGGTCCAAAAAGTCATCAGCGGTTTCGCAGTCCGAGACTATATCCGCTACATCAACCGGTGCCGTTGAAATTATCTTCGAAATATTCGAATGACTTAGTATTATTTTCGTTTTTTTGTACTACGCAACTTTTAATGTCTGGAAAATATTTCTCTGAACGTAGGAATGTTTAATATAACATAATATATTTTTTTAATTCAGAGAAGATAGGTATAACTTAGGAAAAACGCCAAAGAAAACGGTTTTTATTTTTTTCAATAATGACGTACCACTCTCAGGGATTTGAAAAAAATTGAGCATAATACTTATGATAATATCTCATTTCTGAATTAAATCTGTAGGTGTGCTCTTTCGATTTCTATATGAAATCTGCATTTTTTCGATTTTTTTCGCGTTTTTCGAATTTTACAACCAGAGTTTGCAATCTGAAAATCTGAGAATCTGAAAATGATACCTAATATGTGGCTTATTATCCAGAATGTGTCAGAATTTTTTCAGAATTTTTACCTGTCAATAAATAGGGAAAATGGGCCAAAAACTGGTTTTTCGATTTTCCTCAATAACTACCATTACAGATGAGATATGGGGCTGTAACTTGGCAGATCGGGGTCTTTTTGGGTAGGCTATCGGATCTTTTTATTTTGTTACTACTAATAATTGTCCTTAGTAACGCCGCGCCGATTACTTCTATGAACGAAAAAAAACGAAACTCTTGTGAAACACACGAAATTTGTCAAGTTCTGAGAAGACTATTACAATAAAATAAAAATACGTATTTCTGTTGAACGAAGACTGATCGAACTCCTTATTATTTTCAGCGCCAAAATTGAAAGGACGACCTAGGAGAAAGCGTAAAAAGCGCAGCGCATCGCCAGGCGAGTCGAGCAATGAAAGCGAGGCATCGGTGGCGTCGACGTCGAAGAGCGCGACGTCGACGGGCGCCGGGTGCTTGATTTCGAACGTTGGAAGGCCTCCGTCGTCGGTGGTACGTCGAAGCGAGAGGAACACCACCGCGGAGGAGAAGAAGTTTCTCCAGGACGTGCACAGTTTCATGAACTCGAGGGGTACGCCTGTCGGAAAGATGCCACTGCTGGGCTACAGGCAGAGTCAGTATCTGTGCTTTTCTCCGAACAATTGGCTGCGCCGCTTCTAGATGCGTCTTAAGCCTTGTACAGACCTGAATATTTCGGCGAACATTGCGCCGAACGACGAACCGAACGGCGAACGGAGCGCAAAATCGACATTGCGCCAAACCACGAACCGACAAACTGAATAGCAAACGGAACAAAAGTTTAAAAGTTTAAAGGTATAATAATATAGGTCGAGGGATTCGTTTTGATATCAGCTACAATATTATTAAGTCAAAATTACATATTGACTTTTAAAAATTCAAGGTGACTTTAATTATTTATGCATTAAAAACTTCTTTTTTAATTTTTTTGATTGAAATTTGTAGACTGTTGAATGTTGATAAAGTTTTGTTTAAAACATTTTTTTCTCAGATTATCGGAAGTGTCTGATAAATCAGGTTCAAGTTTTAAATAAACACAATAATCAATCATGTTTGAAGTAATGATGTGGGGAACTCAAAAGATATCCTTTACCAAAGATAGAAAACTTTGAAGATTCTCTTTAGTTTATTGAGCATTGTTATTTCAATAAATTATAAATATTAAATCGTAGTACACAAGATATACCCTAAATACATATACATAGACAAATACTATTCGTTTGAAACAAATATGGACACATAATATTAAATTGATTCCCCAGGGTATCGATAAGAAAAGAGGTAATTTTTTCGGTGACAAATAGTCTCCCCTTTACGGACCTGTTTTTAAAAAGCGGACACTTTAAAATCGACGAAATTAAAATTATTTGAAGTCAACGCTGCCCCGCGTTATTACATTTTACTATAACTCTTGAACCGTAATTATGAGATATCGGGATGAAATTTGCACTAAAATTAAATTAAAAAATGATTACAAAAAATATATATTTGTAACCGATAATTATCAGTAGATAGGAATAATTTTTCAATGAAGTTTCGCACGTTCGCATATTCGCCGTTTTTTTTGGTGATATATATACACATGTATATGACCAAACCTGCGAACAAATTCGCGCGCATTCCCTTTGATGTATATGGAAAACCGACAACTGATGGATCGACCGCGCGCACGAACGCGCGCCCAAATCGCCGGACCGGTGGGATTTTCAAATCTGTTCGCAGGACAGAGATGTCCACAATACATAAAGAATAAATGTCAAGATACAAATACAAAAAAAATTAAACAAAGAAATCGGTGATTTAAATTATCTGAAAGAAGTACTAAATAAGTAACAAATAAATAATTTTCAATATTATTTTAATACAATAAAATTTTAAAACTTAAATAAAAAATTATTACAAAAAATATATATTTATAATGACAATTACCAGTAGATAGGTATAATTTTTCAATGAATGAATGAAAAAATCGGCAAAAGATGGATCGACGACGCGCCCGAATGCGCGCACAAAATCGCGGAGAAATGCACGCGGCGTTCGTGGCCCCGTCAAAACTATTGTTCCCTTCGCCGCGCCGTTCGGCGCAATGCGCAGCGCGATGCGCAGCGAAATGTTCGGGTCTGTACGAAGCATTAGACAACGGGACGGCGTCTGGTCGCAGTGATCCAAACTCGTCTGTCTTGCCGCGAAATAGAATTCAGATTCATTGAAATTTGCCTCCACTTTGACTACCATAAGATTGAAGATTTAGAGGATCTTCCTCTTGAAGTAGGGCATTGAAGGGTTGACTACACTGCCGGCCGGACCTCTTCCTGTCAGTCATAGAATCATTCATTTTTCCCGACCTTTGCATTTAAAACAGTGATTGGTACTGTTCGAAGCTGATATACAGCAGTGTTTCCTTTTGACGAGTCAAGTTCTGTAATCGAAGCTCGCCGACAACCTCGGATCTGTTTCGGTAATCAGGCTCGTTTCATTTTCAGTCGATCTTTTCCCGTTTTATACGAAAGTTCAAATGCTCGGCGGCTACGATACCGTCAGCGCCGGACGATTGTGGAAAACGATCTACGACGACATCGGGGGCAACACAGGGTCCACCAGTGCCGCCACCATCACTCGTCGACATTACGAAAGGTACGATTGTCTTCACCATTGTTAGCTCCTTCCTTCCTCGTCGTGTCTTTAAAATAATCAAGCACACAGGCGCACACTTTCAATATTAGCTCTTATGTCAATTACTTGGGTACCTGGGTACCTGGCTGCAGAATTTTTTGCATGTTGACAATTGTGTATAAATTCTACTTTCTTGGGTAATTGGTTTTTTTTTCATTAAGCATTGGGAATTTCGTATGAGATTCATTACAGGTTTACAAGACAATCAATACATTAATAAGTATATATCTTTTTAGAAATTAAAAAATACATATTTGGAGAAGCAACAAACATTTCACTTGGATAATTGTGCCCAGTCTGATCGGTTGCCCTGTTTCCAGGTTACTGTTACCTTACGAGAGGTACCAGAGGGGTGAGGAAGCAAAAGTGAGACTGAACCACGGAAGACGAACCAAATCTAGTAGCGTCTCCGACGAGTCCGAAGAAACGAAGCAAGATACCAATGATCCGTATCCTTCGGAAACGCCGCCGCCTGTAGAAATGAATCTTACCGCTACTACTCCCCCGTTACAGCCAATTATAACGACAACGGTGCGTACCATCGTCATCTTGTTCCTCCTCGTCCCTTATGTTATCTTGAAATGCTTCCTTTCCATCGAGTATCAAAGCGCTCAATTCATTTACATTGGTCAAAGATTTCCTACCGGTGGTACATCAATCACAGAAAAATAGAATTTCATTTTGACATAAAAGAGAGTTGATTGTTGTCCAAGATGAAGACGTATGTTATTTGTTCAACAGCCGTTCCTGCCAGGCGAGAAGCCGAAGACGGAGACGGGGAAAACGTCGTCGTTGCGTAGCGTGCGGGTAAAGCCCGAGCGGCTGAAGTCGTTGAACACTATGATCGCGAACAGCACGCCGTCTCCTAGCCAGCAAGCCAGCCAACTGCCAAGTCCGCCGCCCTCGTCGAACACGTCGATCTCAACGCCGAGCAGTACGCCATCGACGACGCCGACGAACGTTGCAACGAACGGGAACAGCCAGAGCGTGTTGGAGAGGCAGCTGAACAGCCCGTTGATATCTCAACAGGTTCCACCGTCGTGTTCGCCGCCGGGGCTTCCTGTGACCACGGTGGCAACGAACGCCACCACGGTGGTCACGTTGACGCCACCGCCGGAGAAAGACATGAAGGAGATCAAGCTTGATCCGAAGCAGACGACCCTGCTGGCCCAGGGCAAGGAGAACATACCTCTGTTCGGGGAGAAGCCGATGTTTGGGGAGAAGGCGATCGTGCCGCCCCGATCGCCGGAAGTCATCGACCTCGAGTCGGAGAGCGACACCAGCAGGGACAAGATCATCATTCCCAGCTTCAAGAAGCGCAAGCTCGAGATCCTCCGCGAGGGAGGTCTCGAGGTCACTGCCGTGGACCTGGACACCCGGCCGAGCGTGATCCAGAGTAACCCGCCGGCGCCTGCGACCATGAAGACCGCGGAGAAGCCGCCGATCTCGTACCCGTTGCCGGTCACACCGAACTCCATTCCGAAGCTGATCTCCGTGACCGTCACGCCGGACATCGGTCACATGCTGTCGTCGCCGCAGGACCACCAGCATCCTCATCACCAGGCGAGGCTCCAGGTGCCCACCAAGCAACCGCCTGCCCACCATAACAACAACAACAACACCACCACCGTGAACAACAACAACATGGTGAACAGTCGTGTGATCAACCTCGGCACGTCCAACAATGCGGCGTTGTTGCAGCTGTACGCGAATGCGAATGTCCCGCCACCGGCCTCGGCCATCCACCATCAAGCTAACCACCGGTTCGTGCCACCATCGGTTCCCAATGGCAGGATATTTCCGCCAAAGGTGACGCAATCGAGGTCGATATTCGCGCACAACGAAAAGACGGTTTACGGGGACCCGAAAGACATTCTCATCCCTCCAAAGTATCGGCCCACGCTGCACCGTTTGCAACCGCCGCTGCACCATCACTATCACAACCACCACCATCACAATCACATCCACAACCACCACCATCTTCACCACGGCCCGGTGAACAACAACAACGAGATGGTGGCGCACGGCGGCGTTCTCGACCTGACGCAAAAGTCCTCCCTCGAGAAGCCGGTGTTCCCGCGGCCGAGCCTAGAAATAGTTAAAGTACCTGTAGTGCCGAGGCCTAATCCACTGAACCTGGAGATGAGGAACTCGTCCACGATCAAAGAGAAGCCGACGGACTGCTCGAAACGCGGTCCGCCCGGTGGCGGCGGCTATCCCGGCTACCAGAACGTGCTGGACAGCCGAACGATGGCGTCGAACAACTTGGAGATCACGATCGTCAATCCGAAACACAAGAGCAACCACCTGAGCCCGCCCGTGCGAGTGCCAAGTCCACCGAATCGGAACCATACTGTACCAGGACAGCGTAGGCACCAGGCGAACGGGAAATACACGACGAGGAGCGAGCCGGTTTCACCGTACACACCTAGGAAGCCAAGTAGTCACCCCGTGATACCGAACGTACCTAATCTGAATCACTTGAACAGCGGGAACTACCCTAGAATGCAGGCAGCGATGCACCAGCAGATCAGTATAGACAGGAGAAAAAACGTGGAGACTGGGGGTAAAGATATACATCAGCAGCAACAGCAACAGCAGTATCATCAACAGCGTCGGATCAGCGAAGGCGACAAGTCGTTGATCGCTCAGCAGCAGCAGCAGCAGCAACAACATCAACAGCAACAAGAAGCCAGACAAAACGAAGCTGGGAGGCGGCACAGCGTACCCAGCATACCCTCAGGTTTCGTGCCCCAGGTGCCGCAAAGCAATCCAGCCTTCCTCCCGCAACTGCCAACGAACACGCCCGGCAAGTTCCTACCAATTTTGGACCCGATGTACTATTCCGCGTTCTACAACGGTCTGTTCCCGCCGCCGATTCCGCCCACGGCCCCCGCGTCCTTTCTGCCGCCGGAGTTCAGCGCGTATTACAAAGAATTACTTGCTTCCTCGCAACCAAGACTGGGGATGGCGGGGCAGCACCAGCCGGCTGCCCCAACGTCTAAGTAGACAATGGGATCTCATACCGTTAGGGTGTCCGACTACAAGTAGCGAACGTCGGTCTCGATTATTTTCGTTCGTTTCATTACGTTTCTCACTACGGAAGCTTCCCAGATGAGCAATTCACTTCGACGCGTGTCTATCCAAATATTTAGCAATTTTTTTCCTTTATATATATCCAAAGAAATAAATTTGTTGATTAATTCTTCGTGGAAGCATTTTTACAGTTTAAGTAATCATAAATTAAATATATTTAGATGACAAGATGTTAAAAAGATAGGGGTTGCAAGTTCTGGTACACTACATTCTTCGATTTTTGGTAACACAGTGTTTTCAACTGTATTATAAGTAAAGTACAGATTTATATTACTAGATTTTATACATTTTTAAAAATTTGTAGTTGAAACTCAAAACATCAGATTTAATATTAATGGCATGTCGTTTACTACCTATTAAAATTATTAAGAGGAGAAATTCATTTTTATGTAACTTCTTTTTCTTGTCACTGATATAGACAATTTTTGTTTTGCTTAAAGACCCGCTGTCTATATATTTCAGTACAGTCATTCTTACAATTAGTGGTTCCTCTAGTCACCGTATGATTTTCTTCAATGATTAGTTTTTTATTTTCTATCTTTTCTGAAAAGAGAAAGACAATTTATATTGCATTCGCTATATTGGTTAAATGAAGATCACAAAAGAACAGAATTTTATTTCTATTTTTAAAAGAAGACAGATGTCTGGATTCATATACAGGGTTGTTCACTTAAGGGTAGTCACTTTCAGTAGGTATAAAAAAATATTTTGTACACAACTCCTTTTTTGCGCACAAATTCTAGAAGCTAAAGATAATATACACTTACAGGAAGTGATTAAATTATTAGAGCCACAGAACGAAAAATATATTTATCGTGTATGTGACGGATAATGTTCCTTACAGTGTTGGTAAACGTATATTTGCAATTTGCAAACGTCAATACTTCCTAAAAATATAAGAATTCAATGTAGCTAGACTTTCAGTTAGAAATTCATCGTTTTAATGTAAATTTGTCTTTTCGTGCAAGTGTCTCTAATAATTTGTTCACCCAGTATACGCTAAAGACGACATTTGTGACATTAAAAAGTGATCTTAAAATAAATATATTGTTTGCTGCATGTTCGCGCATTGGTACCATTCAAAATGCGTACAAAATAATTTTTGTACACCTGAAGGACATATTTAGGTAGACCACCCAGTATATTGTATAGCGACGGGGTTAATAGTATAGCATATCCAAATGCAATCCCAAAAAGCGAGTGGGATGGATAAAAAAGATATTTAATACCCACTATTTGAATTGTTTGTTTTTTGTTGTTTAATTATTTTATTTAACCTCGATAGCTCGAATTTTTCTTACGTATGTTCAAAACTTATGCATTTTAAAAATGGCAGACATCAACCTCTACATAAAAATTAACAATTACTTCAGAGTATACTTCCATCACACTGTGATTAAAAATCAAATTAGACTAAAAAATGTATCATTGTATAACTTCAAAAATTATAGTAAGTTAAAGACGGTCAAGTACACTTTATATCCAGATCAAATTCACAGAGGAAACTAAAAATATTACGAACAACAATCATTTCAGTTATTAGGAGATACAGTCCTAGAACTTCAACCCTTAATTGTTTTAAACGAATTGCTCGTCTGGGAAGCTTCCGTTGCCAATCTCCCTTCAGTTCTTTCCTTTTCTTCTCGTTTCGTTCTTCTCTTAAAGACAAAGATCCGTCGGGTTTCCTCGCCTCTGTTTGGTTTGTTCGTTCGAGAATCGAATGTTCGAGTCCCCGATGCGATTTCTTGCGTTCACGTCCGCCGAGCGGAAATCGGCCGTTGATCCGAGGATCTTGTTCGATCCTGCGCGGGGCGATCGACGATCCAGCATTGATAGATCGCATGGATCACCGTGGACGATTTTATTCTACCGCGATTCCTATTTCTTCGAGCGAAATCGCGCCGATCGTTGAACGCCCCGTTAGCGAAGAGGGTTGAAGACTGTGCATGAGTTCGAGGTGGCGAACGAATAATTCGCAGTGTCGTAGGCGTGTATATGCATATATTATGCAATAAATTAGGTAATAATTTTTTATATATAACAATAATGCAAGATACACTTCGTTGTAAATTGAGAGCGAGAGATTGAGAGGGATGAAGGGAGAAAGAGAACGATGTTTCGGTCTTGTTTTAATTTTTTTTTATATATATACATATATATATACAGAAAAATATATATATATATATCGAGAGGAATATTCGATATTAAAAATGGGGGATTTAATGGAAAAAAAAATAATTAAAGAAAGAACGTACTAAAAGCACTGTGATAACGATCAAAAAATGAGGATAAAAGAGGAGGAAGAGACAAAAATGATAATGCGCTGCTGCGTAACTCATTGGACGATCGACGATGGCAGTCGACTCTTTTTCATACACGAGGGATAAAAATGAACTGTGCAAACGATACGACTTTTTTACGTTGATTTTTTGTCACAATCTATGACGCGCGTGCGTGCGCGTACTCTCGTGACTTCGAACGATCGACAAACGATCGATGATCGATCGAACGATTCGGACGAACCACTCGTTTTATTCGTGTACTGTTTCTCTTCGATACAGATGTTTCTTATTTTGTTTACTTTCTCCGCACCCGAAGTAGAAGAAGACAGATTTCTTACAGAGACATTTTTTGGTTCGACAAATTCGCTTCTCTGTCGCGTGGTAGGATCGTAATTCCTTCATTTCGAACGTGCGATGTGATAACTAAATAAATAAATGAATAAATAAATATATATATATAAATGAATAAAGAAATGATTATATATATATATATATATGTATATGTGTATATGCGAGATCTTTAGCCGACGGATCGTCAAGAAACGTATAATTGTTTATTGTATAACGATGAAAAAATCTTATCGTAGTGTGTAAAACGATCGCGAGAACCCTATTCTAATGTGTAAGTTTATAGACAAATTTTCATTGTATCTCTTCACAAATACCTACACACACGCGCGTACACTCATAAAAACAGACACGCACACACACACACACTCACTCATGTTCAAGCATATGCGATCACCGTACACAACCATGCGAAATACATGTACACGAACACACACGAGAACATATACATACACCGATCTGTGTAGTCAGCTCTAAACAGAAATGATTAAGTGCACGCATCGCGGTGTTATTAGCAACGAGACAAAACAAAAAAGCTGTACATAGTGTATATAATCACGTATCCGTTAAGCTAGATAAAAGAAAAAAGTCCCCATGCATTATATCTTTCAACATTTTACGTAAGAAAAAAAAACGTGTTAAGGTTTAGCAAAACGATAAAAAAAAAATACAAGTAAACAAGTGTGTACAGGCTGTCCGACATTTTTGTGTGGCCAACGATAGTCGTATCGCTGTATAAATATATTCTTTGCTAGGGTGCAACGTGTAATATTTTGCAGACTACATTTTTTAGAGGAGGTCGTTTTTGTACAATTTAGAATGAAACAAAGGAGTAACAACCGACAAACAACAACAAAAAAGAATATAATACACACAGAGACACACACAACCGTACGAAAGAAAGACGAAACACGCTGGCAAAACGTACGCTTTCGTTCTCGTCTACGTGCGATATTGTATCACCGACAATGGCGACAAAAAAAATGAAGAGAGTGTGTGCGTGAGAGAGCGAGAGAGAGAGAGAAAGAGAAACAATGAATGCGTAAGGATGGATGAAACAAAGTGTGACAGAGAGTGTACGTGCGTGAGAAAGACGAAATAAATAAAAAACGAATGTTTGTTTTTTAGTTTTCGGTTAACGAGCACCATCATGATCGACTGATTTCTAGGACATGCGCGCGATCGCTGCCATAAGGCGATCGAACATCGCGGGCCACCGACATTCTGCAAAATGGAAGAAAAACCGATGACGACGACGACGACGGTTAATATCCATGTTAAACGTAGACGTATCGATAGAATTTGTTCGTTTTAGGATACTCTCTGATAAAGAAAGATTAAAAGTGAAAAAAAAGTACTAAGTAAAAACTAAATATCAGATAACGTTAAAGCATTCGTAACTCTAAGAGACGTGTGTACTTACCAGTACAAGAGTGTAATTTAAAGACCGGTCCACGTGTCCGCGGACCGTTTACCTAGGAGAAAAATCAAGATTTCTATATCGATGTCTTTCACGGATAAGTTGTTCATGTTGTGCGACGATTGAGTGTTGTGGCGAGCGTTGTTTGCGACTATTACTGACCGAGCTATTTTCATTTGGCGCGCGAGAGCGAGAGAGAACTGTCGAAGAGAAAGAGAAAGAAGGAGTAGGTGGGGAAAAAGAAAAGAAAAAGAAGGTCTTCCGGTGACGCCCGACGCGTTCTGAATTAGAAATCTTTCGTTGACCGTTCGTCCGGTCTGTTCAGAGCAAAACACGTTCCTATTTGGTTCGAGAAACAACGAATTTTTCTACCGATATATTCGATCATTTTCGCGCGGTGATTTATCTTCATTCATTCGTTCTTGAAATTTTGTGATCATCGGGAATCAACGGAGACCGTCTACTGTTGTGCGTGTATGCGATCTATAGATCCTTGAGTCCAAGTCCGATGAACCGTTGTCCGATGGTGTGTGTCGAGCCTCCGAACTCGACGCGGGTGTGTGTGTACAAAGAGAAAATTGACGGATATGTACGTCACTGTTGCGATTCGAGACAATTCTGCGGGGTTCGTTTTCGCGTTGCTTTTTCTTTTACCGGACACGAAAGATAAGAGAGCGTTGTTCGGAAACCGGCATACGGATGAAAATCGCCCCTTTCTCTTTTTCGAGGAAGGGAGAGACAGAATGCTAAAGAAGGGCTTGTACGAGAATACGTGCCATAAAACTGCTTAGGTAGTGACTTCGAAACTAAAAAGAAAGAAAGAAAATCGAACGATGACGACGGTCGTTTGTATGTGCTTTTGAAACGAGCCCTTTATCAATTAGAGAATGAGACTAACAAGGGGGTAGGCGACGAAGTAATTTCACGGAAGTGCAAAATTCCATGGCCGGAATATTTTTATGTAAATTCACCTTTTTCTTTTTGTTTTGTTACCGTGGTTGTTGTTTAATCTCGAATTTATAGCGCGCGCGTGCCCACTCGCGGGACAGGGAAACTGTGTACGTAAGAGATTAAGATTGCGTGCGTCGAGAATGCGTGAAAAGAAAATGAGAGCGAGAGAGAGAGAGAGAGAGAGAGAGAGTGCGTGTGTGAGAGTGCGCGAACGAAAGAGATATAGCGAGAGAAAATTAGAGAACGATTAATATTCAATGAAAAGAAAAAGTCTATGTTCGTTTCTTCTTTTGTTTTTCTTTTGCGAGTTTTCTCTTCATTTTTGTATACTTAGCAAGTGACTTTTTAGCGTAACCCCTCGTTTCCCAATTTAATAATAATTATTATTATTATACGATACAAAATATTTTTTATTATATGGGCATTTCAGTTCCTAAATTGGAAATAAAATATCTACCACGAACGATTTCTTTATTGTTCGGGCGAGCTCGATGCAGAAAAATCTCGGACGCGCTCGCGATTCGATATTTTCTTCTCGTCCGAAGCTACGCCATGTTCGTCGCTCGGAGGCCCGTCAGTCAGCGGTAAGTGTATCAATAAATTATTTCATCTATCAACGGAAAATTCCTTTAAAAAAATGCGTCGAGTAAATAAAGTCATATGAATTCCTCGATTTTATGAACTGGCCAGAGAGCTACGAACCCGCAACGCAGCGCGATCGAAAGAAAAGGAAAAAGAGCGGCGACGCGGAATGCGCAGGCATGAGCCGCAAAATATAAAATATTTTTATGGTGGTCATAAACTGCTAACCTGTTTAACCAGTCTAGTAATGGTAATGGTAGAGACAAGAATGTTCCATCCAGCGAAATCATTTCTCTTGGTAATCCCAATTCCGTGACACAGTTTTCCGGAGCTGTATGAGAAATTCTCCGCGTCGACGCGTTCCTCTCGCGAACCGTTACCGATCGCGAAAACGGATCGGCCGATCCTCGTGGGATCTCTTGCAAAAAACCTCAACGCCGAGATAAACTGTCGATCAACGCTTTTTCCGAGCCGCGAAATGCTAATTCACCTGGCTGAACCAGATACTTCGAGGCATTAATTATCGGGCGGCAGAGAGCTCAATCCCGACGATCGAAACTTGGAATTCACCGCAACGTTGCTGGCAGCGTTGCCACGAGACATACCTAGACGAACGTAAACGCGAACGGATCGCACACGCAGCCAGCAGAACAAGGTGGTAGGATGGAATTGTGTTTACTACTCCACCCACGATGACAATCGGTGTAAACACTCCTGTGCGGGATGGTCGTGCATCGTCGCATGCCAAACCGCCTTTGTGTACGTAGCCAACTGACGCGGATCCGCATTCACAGACGACATTCCCGAAAACTCGTCGAAATCCAGCGATTCCCCGTCTTCGAGAATCCGGCCGCTTGCCGAGTCGATTTTTCGAGTTATGCGGCTACCAATGGCGACTCGGAGGACTCCCCTAACTTAGACTATCTTAAACTGGTCATTACAGCATTTAGGAGCTAGCAAAAGACCTGGGAAATCCGGTGATTCCCCATCTTCGATTTATTGAGTCCATCGAAACTGTGCGGTTGCTGATGACGATTTAGAGGACTCTCACAACTTAGACTAGCTTAATTTGATCACTGCGGCATCAAGGAGCTAGCTAAATGCTTTCCAAAAGACCTGGGAAATCCTGCGATTCCTCATCTTACCAATTTTCGAATCTGCTGAATTTATGCAATTCGGAGCCCTTCCCTAATTTAGCCTAGCCTAATTTGATCATTACATCGTCCAGGGGGTAGGAAAATGCCTTCAAAAAGACCTCGGCACTCTCCTCTGTCACTGCATTATACAAAATTAAAGGTTCCATTCAGCATTTCCTAGATCCACGCGATAGTTTCGAAAGAATTGTGATTTCTAGGGAAACAAGATGGCGACCGCCAGTGTGGCCGTTCAGAGTTATTATTCGCAACATGTCCGACGCTCGGTCGGTAACGCCACGACGACCGATACGTTCAGAGAGCTAACATCGATCGAGGCCAAGGGACAGGAATGATTCCACGGTTAGAGGATCGTGGCCTCTCGGACGTGGATGAACATCGTTGCGGTTCCGCACACGTCATATCTTCGGCGTTTCGTGAGAACTGCGAAATGCACGTAACCGTGGCGAAGTCGTCTTCCTGGCCAGGTTCTCGTGAACACTTCACCCGCCAGACAATAGTTTACCGTATCGACCTACACCATCCCCTGTCCCCACCGTGCTCTCTCTCTCTCTCTCTCTCTCTCTCTCTCTCTCTCTCTCTCCTAGCCTCTCTCTCTCTCTCTCTCTCTCTACCCTCGTGGCTCGTTCCCAACCACCTTCTCTTCGTGCCACCCCGCTCCAGCCAACCACGAACTTGCTCTTCTGGCCTTCCCTCCATGCCTTTCCGCAGATCCAACTTGTTTCGACTGATCGCGAGACTCCGCGAGGGAGGTCTCGAGGTCACTGCCGTGGACCTGGACACCCGGCCGAGCGTGATCCAGAGTAACCCGCCGGCGCCTGCGACCATGAAGACCGCGGAGAAGCCGCCGATCTCGTACCCGTTGCCGGTCACACCGAACTCCATTCCGAAGCTGATCTCCGTGACCGTCACGCCGGACATCGGTCACATGCTGTCGTCGCCGCAGGACCACCAGCATCCTCATCACCAGGCGAGGCTCCAGGTGCCCACCAAGCAACCGCCTGCCCACCATAACAACAACAACAACACCACCACCGTGAACAACAACAACATGGTGAACAGTCGTGTGATCAACCTCGGCACGTCCAACAATGCGGCGTTGTTGCAGCTGTACGCGAATGCGAATGTCCCGCCACCGGCCTCGGCCATCCACCATCAAGCTAACCACCGGTTCGTGCCACCATCGGTTCCCAATGGCAGGATATTTCCGCCAAAGGTGACGCAATCGAGGTCGATATTCGCGCACAACGAAAAGACGGTTTACGGGGACCCGAAAGACATTCTCATCCCTCCAAAGTATCGGCCCACGCTGCACCGTTTGCAACCGCCGCTGCACCATCACTATCACAACCACCACCATCACAATCACATCCACAACCACCACCATCTTCACCACGGCCCGGTGAACAACAACAACGAGATGGTGGCGCACGGCGGCGTTCTCGACCTGACGCAAAAGTCCTCCCTCGAGAAGCCGGTGTTCCCGCGGCCGAGCCTAGAAATAGTTAAAGTACCTGTAGTGCCGAGGCCTAATCCACTGAACCTGGAGATGAGGAACTCGTCCACGATCAAAGAGAAGCCGACGGACTGCTCGAAACGCGGTCCGCCCGGTGGCGGCGGCTATCCCGGCTACCAGAACGTGCTGGACAGCCGAACGATGGCGTCGAACAACTTGGAGATCACGATCGTCAATCCGAAACACAAGAGCAACCACCTGAGCCCGCCCGTGCGAGTGCCAAGTCCACCGAATCGGAACCATACTGTACCAGGACAGCGTAGGCACCAGGCGAACGGGAAATACACGACGAGGAGCGAGCCGGTTTCACCGTACACACCTAGGAAGCCAAGTAGTCACCCCGTGATACCGAACGTACCTAATCTGAATCACTTGAACAGCGGGAACTACCCTAGAATGCAGGCAGCGATGCACCAGCAGATCAGTATAGACAGGAGAAAAAACGTGGAGACTGGGGGTAAAGATATACATCAGCAGCAACAGCAACAGCAGTATCATCAACAGCGTCGGATCAGCGAAGGCGACAAGTCGTTGATCGCTCAGCAGCAGCAGCAGCAGCAACAACATCAACAGCAACAAGAAGCCAGACAAAACGAAGCTGGGAGGCGGCACAGCGTACCCAGCATACCCTCAGGTTTCGTGCCCCAGGTGCCGCAAAGCAATCCAGCCTTCCTCCCGCAACTGCCAACGAACACGCCCGGCAAGTTCCTACCAATTTTGGACCCGATGTACTATTCCGCGTTCTACAACGGTCTGTTCCCGCCGCCGATTCCGCCCACGGCCCCCGCGTCCTTTCTGCCGCCGGAGTTCAGCGCGTATTACAAAGAATTACTTGCTTCCTCGCAACCAAGACTGGGGATGGCGGGGCAGCACCAGCCGGCTGCCCCAACGTCTAAGTAGACAATGGGATCTCATACCGTTAGGGTGTCCGACTACAAGTAGCGAACGTCGGTCTCGATTATTTTCGTTCGTTTCATTACGTTTCTCACTACGGAAGCTTCCCAGATGAGCAATTCACTTCGACGCGTGTCTATCCAAATATTTAGCAATTTTTTTCCTTTATATATATCCAAAGAAATAAATTTGTTGATTAATTCTTCGTGGAAGCATTTTTACAGTTTAAGTAATCATAAATTAAATATATTTAGATGACAAGATGTTAAAAAGATAGGGGTTGCAAGTTCTGGTACACTACATTCTTCGATTTTTGGTAACACAGTGTTTTCAACTGTATTATAAGTAAAGTACAGATTTATATTACTAGATTTTATACATTTTTAAAAATTTGTAGTTGAAACTCAAAACATCAGATTTAATATTAATGGCATGTCGTTTACTACCTATTAAAATTATTAAGAGGAGAAATTCATTTTTATGTAACTTCTTTTTCTTGTCACTGATATAGACAATTTTTGTTTTGCTTAAAGACCCGCTGTCTATATATTTCAGTACAGTCATTCTTACAATTAGTGGTTCCTCTAGTCACCGTATGATTTTCTTCAATGATTAGTTTTTTATTTTCTATCTTTTCTGAAAAGAGAAAGACAATTTATATTGCATTCGCTATATTGGTTAAATGAAGATCACAAAAGAACAGAATTTTATTTCTATTTTTAAAAGAAGACAGATGTCTGGATTCATATACAGGGTTGTTCACTTAAGGGTAGTCACTTTCAGTAGGTATAAAAAAATATTTTGTACACAACTCCTTTTTTGCGCACAAATTCTAGAAGCTAAAGATAATATACACTTACAGGAAGTGATTAAATTATTAGAGCCACAGAACGAAAAATATATTTATCGTGTATGTGACGGATAATGTTCCTTACAGTGTTGGTAAACGTATATTTGCAATTTGCAAACGTCAATACTTCCTAAAAATATAAGAATTCAATGTAGCTAGACTTTCAGTTAGAAATTCATCGTTTTAATGTAAATTTGTCTTTTCGTGCAAGTGTCTCTAATAATTTGTTCACCCAGTATACGCTAAAGACGACATTTGTGACATTAAAAAGTGATCTTAAAATAAATATATTGTTTGCTGCATGTTCGCGCATTGGTACCATTCAAAATGCGTACAAAATAATTTTTGTACACCTGAAGGACATATTTAGGTAGACCACCCAGTATATTGTATAGCGACGGGGTTAATAGTATAGCATATCCAAATGCAATCCCAAAAAGCGAGTGGGATGGATAAAAAAGATATTTAATACCCACTATTTGAATTGTTTGTTTTTTGTTGTTTAATTATTTTATTTAACCTCGATAGCTCGAATTTTTCTTACGTATGTTCAAAACTTATGCATTTTAAAAATGGCAGACATCAACCTCTACATAAAAATTAACAATTACTTCAGAGTATACTTCCATCACACTGTGATTAAAAATCAAATTAGACTAAAAAATGTATCATTGTATAACTTCAAAAATTATAGTAAGTTAAAGACGGTCAAGTACACTTTATATCCAGATCAAATTCACAGAGGAAACTAAAAATATTACGAACAACAATCATTTCAGTTATTAGGAGATACAGTCCTAGAACTTCAACCCTTAATTGTTTTAAACGAATTGCTCGTCTGGGAAGCTTCCGTTGCCAATCTCCCTTCAGTTCTTTCCTTTTCTTCTCGTTTCGTTCTTCTCTTAAAGACAAAGATCCGTCGGGTTTCCTCGCCTCTGTTTGGTTTGTTCGTTCGAGAATCGAATGTTCGAGTCCCCGATGCGATTTCTTGCGTTCACGTCCGCCGAGCGGAAATCGGCCGTTGATCCGAGGATCTTGTTCGATCCTGCGCGGGGCGATCGACGATCCAGCATTGATAGATCGCATGGATCACCGTGGACGATTTTATTCTACCGCGATTCCTATTTCTTCGAGCGAAATCGCGCCGATCGTTGAACGCCCCGTTAGCGAAGAGGGTTGAAGACTGTGCATGAGTTCGAGGTGGCGAACGAATAATTCGCAGTGTCGTAGGCGTGTATATGCATATATTATGCAATAAATTAGGTAATAATTTTTTATATATAACAATAATGCAAGATACACTTCGTTGTAAATTGAGAGCGAGAGATTGAGAGGGATGAAGGGAGAAAGAGAACGATGTTTCGGTCTTGTTTTAATTTTTTTTTATATATATACATATATATATACAGAAAAATATATATATATATATCGAGAGGAATATTCGATATTAAAAATGGGGGATTTAATGGAAAAAAAAATAATTAAAGAAAGAACGTACTAAAAGCACTGTGATAACGATCAAAAAATGAGGATAAAAGAGGAGGAAGAGACAAAAATGATAATGCGCTGCTGCGTAACTCATTGGACGATCGACGATGGCAGTCGACTCTTTTTCATACACGAGGGATAAAAATGAACTGTGCAAACGATACGACTTTTTTACGTTGATTTTTTGTCACAATCTATGACGCGCGTGCGTGCGCGTACTCTCGTGACTTCGAACGATCGACAAACGATCGATGATCGATCGAACGATTCGGACGAACCACTCGTTTTATTCGTGTACTGTTTCTCTTCGATACAGATGTTTCTTATTTTGTTTACTTTCTCCGCACCCGAAGTAGAAGAAGACAGATTTCTTACAGAGACATTTTTTGGTTCGACAAATTCGCTTCTCTGTCGCGTGGTAGGATCGTAATTCCTTCATTTCGAACGTGCGATGTGATAACTAAATAAATAAATGAATAAATAAATATATATATATAAATGAATAAAGAAATGATTATATATATATATATATATGTATATGTGTATATGCGAGATCTTTAGCCGACGGATCGTCAAGAAACGTATAATTGTTTATTGTATAACGATGAAAAAATCTTATCGTAGTGTGTAAAACGATCGCGAGAACCCTATTCTAATGTGTAAGTTTATAGACAAATTTTCATTGTATCTCTTCACAAATACCTACACACACGCGCGTACACTCATAAAAACAGACACGCACACACACACACACTCACTCATGTTCAAGCATATGCGATCACCGTACACAACCATGCGAAATACATGTACACGAACACACACGAGAACATATACATACACCGATCTGTGTAGTCAGCTCTAAACAGAAATGATTAAGTGCACGCATCGCGGTGTTATTAGCAACGAGACAAAACAAAAAAGCTGTACATAGTGTATATAATCACGTATCCGTTAAGCTAGATAAAAGAAAAAAGTCCCCATGCATTATATCTTTCAACATTTTACGTAAGAAAAAAAAACGTGTTAAGGTTTAGCAAAACGATAAAAAAAAAATACAAGTAAACAAGTGTGTACAGGCTGTCCGACATTTTTGTGTGGCCAACGATAGTCGTATCGCTGTATAAATATATTCTTTGCTAGGGTGCAACGTGTAATATTTTGCAGACTACATTTTTTAGAGGAGGTCGTTTTTGTACAATTTAGAATGAAACAAAGGAGTAACAACCGACAAACAACAACAAAAAAGAATATAATACACACAGAGACACACACAACCGTACGAAAGAAAGACGAAACACGCTGGCAAAACGTACGCTTTCGTTCTCGTCTACGTGCGATATTGTATCACCGACAATGGCGACAAAAAAAATGAAGAGAGTGTGTGCGTGAGAGAGCGAGAGAGAGAGAGAAAGAGAAACAATGAATGCGTAAGGATGGATGAAACAAAGTGTGACAGAGAGTGTACGTGCGTGAGAAAGACGAAATAAATAAAAAACGAATGTTTGTTTTTTAGTTTTCGGTTAACGAGCACCATCATGATCGACTGATTTCTAGGACATGCGCGCGATCGCTGCCATAAGGCGATCGAACATCGCGGGCCACCGACATTCTGCAAAATGGAAGAAAAACCGATGACGACGACGACGACGGTTAATATCCATGTTAAACGTAGACGTATCGATAGAATTTGTTCGTTTTAGGATACTCTCTGATAAAGAAAGATTAAAAGTGAAAAAAAAGTACTAAGTAAAAACTAAATATCAGATAACGTTAAAGCATTCGTAACTCTAAGAGACGTGTGTACTTACCAGTACAAGAGTGTAATTTAAAGACCGGTCCACGTGTCCGCGGACCGTTTACCTAGGAGAAAAATCAAGATTTCTATATCGATGTCTTTCACGGATAAGTTGTTCATGTTGTGCGACGATTGAGTGTTGTGGCGAGCGTTGTTTGCGACTATTACTGACCGAGCTATTTTCATTTGGCGCGCGAGAGCGAGAGAGAACTGTCGAAGAGAAAGAGAAAGAAGGAGTAGGTGGGGAAAAAGAAAAGAAAAAGAAGGTCTTCCGGTGACGCCCGACGCGTTCTGAATTAGAAATCTTTCGTTGACCGTTCGTCCGGTCTGTTCAGAGCAAAACACGTTCCTATTTGGTTCGAGAAACAACGAATTTTTCTACCGATATATTCGATCATTTTCGCGCGGTGATTTATCTTCATTCATTCGTTCTTGAAATTTTGTGATCATCGGGAATCAACGGAGACCGTCTACTGTTGTGCGTGTATGCGATCTATAGATCCTTGAGTCCAAGTCCGATGAACCGTTGTCCGATGGTGTGTGTCGAGCCTCCGAACTCGACGCGGGTGTGTGTGTACAAAGAGAAAATTGACGGATATGTACGTCACTGTTGCGATTCGAGACAATTCTGCGGGGTTCGTTTTCGCGTTGCTTTTTCTTTTACCGGACACGAAAGATAAGAGAGCGTTGTTCGGAAACCGGCATACGGATGAAAATCGCCCCTTTCTCTTTTTCGAGGAAGGGAGAGACAGAATGCTAAAGAAGGGCTTGTACGAGAATACGTGCCATAAAACTGCTTAGGTAGTGACTTCGAAACTAAAAAGAAAGAAAGAAAATCGAACGATGACGACGGTCGTTTGTATGTGCTTTTGAAACGAGCCCTTTATCAATTAGAGAATGAGACTAACAAGGGGGTAGGCGACGAAGTAATTTCACGGAAGTGCAAAATTCCATGGCCGGAATATTTTTATGTAAATTCACCTTTTTCTTTTTGTTTTGTTACCGTGGTTGTTGTTTAATCTCGAATTTATAGCGCGCGCGTGCCCACTCGCGGGACAGGGAAACTGTGTACGTAAGAGATTAAGATTGCGTGCGTCGAGAATGCGTGAAAAGAAAATGAGAGCGAGAGAGAGAGAGAGAGAGAGAGAGAGTGCGTGTGTGAGAGTGCGCGAACGAAAGAGATATAGCGAGAGAAAATTAGAGAACGATTAATATTCAATGAAAAGAAAAAGTCTATGTTCGTTTCTTCTTTTGTTTTTCTTTTGCGAGTTTTCTCTTCATTTTTGTATACTTAGCAAGTGACTTTTTAGCGTAACCCCTCGTTTCCCAATTTAATAATAATTATTATTATTATACGATACAAAATATTTTTTATTATATGGGCATTTCAGTTCCTAAATTGGAAATAAAATATCTACCACGAACGATTTCTTTATTGTTCGGGCGAGCTCGATGCAGAAAAATCTCGGACGCGCTCGCGATTCGATATTTTCTTCTCGTCCGAAGCTACGCCATGTTCGTCGCTCGGAGGCCCGTCAGTCAGCGGTAAGTGTATCAATAAATTATTTCATCTATCAACGGAAAATTCCTTTAAAAAAATGCGTCGAGTAAATAAAGTCATATGAATTCCTCGATTTTATGAACTGGCCAGAGAGCTACGAACCCGCAACGCAGCGCGATCGAAAGAAAAGGAAAAAGAGCGGCGACGCGGAATGCGCAGGCATGAGCCGCAAAATATAAAATATTTTTATGGTGGTCATAAACTGCTAACCTGTTTAACCAGTCTAGTAATGGTAATGGTAGAGACAAGAATGTTCCATCCAGCGAAATCATTTCTCTTGGTAATCCCAATTCCGTGACACAGTTTTCCGGAGCTGTATGAGAAATTCTCCGCGTCGACGCGTTCCTCTCGCGAACCGTTACCGATCGCGAAAACGGATCGGCCGATCCTCGTGGGATCTCTTGCAAAAAACCTCAACGCCGAGATAAACTGTCGATCAACGCTTTTTCCGAGCCGCGAAATGCTAATTCACCTGGCTGAACCAGATACTTCGAGGCATTAATTATCGGGCGGCAGAGAGCTCAATCCCGACGATCGAAACTTGGAATTCACCGCAACGTTGCTGGCAGCGTTGCCACGAGACATACCTAGACGAACGTAAACGCGAACGGATCGCACACGCAGCCAGCAGAACAAGGTGGTAGGATGGAATTGTGTTTACTACTCCACCCACGATGACAATCGGTGTAAACACTCCTGTGCGGGATGGTCGTGCATCGTCGCATGCCAAACCGCCTTTGTGTACGTAGCCAACTGACGCGGATCCGCATTCACAGACGACATTCCCGAAAACTCGTCGAAATCCAGCGATTCCCCGTCTTCGAGAATCCGGCCGCTTGCCGAGTCGATTTTTCGAGTTATGCGGCTACCAATGGCGACTCGGAGGACTCCCCTAACTTAGACTATCTTAAACTGGTCATTACAGCATTTAGGAGCTAGCAAAAGACCTGGGAAATCCGGTGATTCCCCATCTTCGATTTATTGAGTCCATCGAAACTGTGCGGTTGCTGATGACGATTTAGAGGACTCTCACAACTTAGACTAGCTTAATTTGATCACTGCGGCATCAAGGAGCTAGCTAAATGCTTTCCAAAAGACCTGGGAAATCCTGCGATTCCTCATCTTACCAATTTTCGAATCTGCTGAATTTATGCAATTCGGAGCCCTTCCCTAATTTAGCCTAGCCTAATTTGATCATTACATCGTCCAGGGGGTAGGAAAATGCCTTCAAAAAGACCTCGGCACTCTCCTCTGTCACTGCATTATACAAAATTAAAGGTTCCATTCAGCATTTCCTAGATCCACGCGATAGTTTCGAAAGAATTGTGATTTCTAGGGAAACAAGATGGCGACCGCCAGTGTGGCCGTTCAGAGTTATTATTCGCAACATGTCCGACGCTCGGTCGGTAACGCCACGACGACCGATACGTTCAGAGAGCTAACATCGATCGAGGCCAAGGGACAGGAATGATTCCACGGTTAGAGGATCGTGGCCTCTCGGACGTGGATGAACATCGTTGCGGTTCCGCACACGTCATATCTTCGGCGTTTCGTGAGAACTGCGAAATGCACGTAACCGTGGCGAAGTCGTCTTCCTGGCCAGGTTCTCGTGAACACTTCACCCGCCAGACAATAGTTTACCGTATCGACCTACACCATCCCCTGTCCCCACCGTGCTCTCTCTCTCTCTCTCTCTCTCTCTCTCTCTCTCTCTCTCTCCTAGCCTCTCTCTCTCTCTCTCTCTCTCTACCCTCGTGGCTCGTTCCCAACCACCTTCTCTTCGTGCCACCCCGCTCCAGCCAACCACGAACTTGCTCTTCTGGCCTTCCCTCCATGCCTTTCCGCAGATCCAACTTGTTTCTGTGCGCCGTGAACTTCGGAGCTTCCGACTCCACTTAGGAACAGCTGCGAGCCGATCACGAGTGCAAATTATACTTTGCATACGCTACTCCGAATGGGTTCAATCATGGAAATCTTTGATGAGCTTCGAAAGATTGCTACCCCCGTAACTATTGTAGCCGAAGGTGTCTAAAGTGGAGGGAAAATGGAGCTTGTGGTGTTACATCGGGATTGACTTTTGGGACACTTTCGCGAAGTTCACGTACTCTGATTGATAGCGCCAGCATGATTTGGGGGTGGATTATAGTCTGCGCGTTCCAGCAAATAGCTTTTCTAGTTTGTAGAAATCTTTAGCTACGTTCAATAGACAGCTACTATAGCTGAAGATGTCTAAGGTAGAAGGGTACTTGATGTGAAACTGTTCGATTGGGATCGATTGTTGATTAGATACCTTTGCATTGATCGCATATTGATCCTTCTTAAGCTGCTCTGCCCTGATGACTCTGCTAGGTTATTGGGGGTAGTAGTGATTATGGTTTGCACGTCCCTTCAAATAGATTCTCCAGTTCCTAAAAATCTTGAATAAAGTATAAACGACTTTTAACAACATAGATACTTCGGGATCGGTGAAGTATTGATCTCTCCAGGTTGACGAACACTCATTTCTCAGCGCCACTTTAGAGGATGGTCCCGGGACTTGTTCACTCTCGAATGCCGCTCGCAGACCTCGTCCGACCCGGCGGTTTCCGAAGGTCGAGATTTGTTCCGAAGTTTGTATGAATGAAACTTATCCTAATATCTTCTGCGAAACGGCGCGGCGCGGTGTGCGGCTTTCTTGGGACAGTTCTGGCCTCGGGTAGGTACGGCTTTGGATAAGAGTGCGGAAAGTCCACGGGGGACGACGACAGCAGCACGTGCAGCGGCGACTGAGGAACGGCGAGAGGGGGTGGAGAGAGCGAGGGTCGTTTCAGCTCATCCGGATCGTTTCAGCCCAGGGTCAGTGGAACGTGCTTGTGTACGAACTGTCCGCAACTGTCATTCACCTCGCGGCTGGCCACGCGCTCGCGGTACCAGATATTTCCGCGCGGTTTCGCGGGAAAAACTTGTCACCGGGGGGAGAAAAATCGAGTAGCTCCTGGTCGGACGAGTTTTTGCGGCGGGCACAGAACTTTTTTCCACGGTGATTACAAGTCGGGCCGGCACGGGACTTTTCGGTGGAACCAATTAACTCGCTCGCTCGTCCGGTTGGACCATCGGTGGAACCAGCATTGCGGATTCTGCCGGTGTCTTCGCGACGTATGAAAGACAAATTGCTGTACCGGAGAAGCTGGATGAAGATCGGAAGAGCGAGCCCTCCGCCTTCTCATTCGATTTTTAATGGACAGAGTTGCTTGCAGTTTATTCAAGGTCAAGCTAGTAGGAGTCTCAGAGGCCAAAAGGCTGATGACTAAAATGCTTGTATGGTAAGGACTGGTATTTATTAAACTACGGATTTTTAATCTTCCTTTTTCCTAAGAAATTCGAATCACTGTCAAATAAATCGTAGTGCAAGGGGCTAACAACGTCGATCGCTTCTGCGATACAGATAGGCGAAACATGTCTGAAACGCATGAAATTCCGCAATAAGCCCGTTAATACCCAGAGCTAATATCCCTTTTAAAGAAAACGTAATTCCCGCATTGAGCTAACTAGTTAGTTACGTCCACTGCGTCCGAAAGTTGTCAGCGTCCCGTTTGATTTAAAGAAGCTTATCTGGTCGGACTTGTCGCGTGTGTATCGTTCGCAATTTCCATTGATAAGTTTCGACCGTTCCGCGCGCATAATGACGGACCTAGAAACTTCGTGCCCGGTGTTCACGGTGTTTCGCCGCGGTAACGACGCGACGCGGTAGTGGCATTCACCGCGAGCAACCGACGACATCGCATTCGAGTCGGATTCGCGATGAAGAAGAGAAACGAAAGGAGGGAAGGGAGAGGGGGGGGGCAAAGAGGGACACTTGTGCAGGCGATGTGTCTCGTTTCTGTTCGCGGCCGTTCGAGCCTCTAATTACGCGTGTATCGTTCATCGAGCTTCCGCGTGAAAAGCTGCCCTCGTTAGCGAGACGTCGCGCGTCGCGTCTTTTCGCGGCACGCGTTCCTCGTTCGACGGACGCGTTAGCTGTCATACTGATCGCGAGACTTTTCACCGTCGTCGTCGTCATCGTCGTCGTCGTCGTCATCGTCGTGGTCGGCGGCAGCGACGGTGGCGGCGGTTATGCGTTATAAAAGGCGGCCATGTTGACCCCGAATCGCCGGGTTATCGAATCGGTGCCTTCACCGGCAGATAGGCATCGAAATGCCATGCCGTGCGCACTGACACACAGTGTGCGCTGGCGACGCTCGCGTGACAGCGAGCCTCTCCACGACCGTTCTCTCTGTCTTGTATATGCGCGCGGTTTTCACCTGTACGGGCTCTTCGGCGCGGCGGCCTTGAACAATTTACCGTTTCTAAAGTACTGCCAGGCTCTCTTCGTGATCCCGTGCTGGATGCGCGACGAGAAACTCGCCGGGAGGTCTTCGCTCTGGTTCCAGACACGCGGATCCACGATGCTCGGACGAGAATAGCGGGGAATTGCACGCCGCGCCGAGCCGCCGCTCTCCTTTCAGGTATACTTTGCTGAAGAGGCTCTGCGGTAACATGCCGCGAAACCAGCGATCACTGTTCAAAACTGTTATTCGTTAACCCCTCGGGCCCGACATCGGTACGCCGCGCCGCGCCGCGCGCCGCACGGTGGTGTGGGAACCTCGAAAAAGTGGTCACAAGTCAAATTTTTTTTCCAAAATTCAAATTATTATTCGTTTCAGATTATTCTGTGGGTTCAATAAACTGCCGATTCTTTTTAGAATTTTTAATTTTGATAGGCAAGTTTCAAGAAAGTGGGAACAAATAGAATCTTATTTTCGGAGGCAGAAGCCTTTATAGATCTGAAATAAATAAAAATCGTATTAAATACCGTGGAACTTTATATTCTAGCATTTCTTGAAAATTTTTAGAAACATGAAGCAGATACAGCGTTTGGAAATATTTTTAAATTGATTGCACATGGTCAGATTATGCGATGTGTTTTCACGCATTATTGTTCGCTTTCTAGAATTTGAAGGTAGCTAGGGAAAATATCAAAAAGTCTAGATCATCGAGAGATTATTACTACTAGGGTTTTTTTATGCATTTATGAGAAAAATAAACAGAAGAATTTGAAGGCATTATTAATTTATTTTCGACTTACTAAAATTACTAAAAGGACAAGCACATTTTTATCGAGTTTCTGTTTCTTCCAACTGACATAGAAAATTTTTATTTTGCACGAAGATCCGTTGTTTAATTGTGACATTTCTGTAACATCATATAATATCCATCGATGTCCCCGAAGGATTCAGACTGTCCGGCTAACTTGACCAGCTAGGATAGATAGTAGCTAAATTCTGTACGCATCTCATGAGGCTGTTTGTGGGCGGAGGCGTTTAGAGATTGCAAGGTCTCTTCATCTTTTTGAATGGTGTGACCTGGTTTTTGTATTGTATGTCGGTAGAGCAGAGCATTGTGTGTAAAATTGCATCGGCCTTTATATGTCCTGATTCTAATACTTAACGGGATATCAATTTTAACACCTAACCGAGCACCGAACGTGTACGTGTTACGTTATAACCAAACTGACGGTTTCTAATATTTTTAATTTACGATTATTGAGATTGTACAGATGCATCCATGAGGAATTCTTCAGCATTATTTTTTTGATTTATAAAAATTTTAGATATACATAATATTCTTGTTATTTTTATAAAGTAATGTAAAATAGTCACTTCTAATGCTCTGTAAATTTAGTGTTGAACTCTTCGCGATTTTCAATATCAATTCCCACGAAAAGATCTCTACAACTTCAATAATTGCGACAATATTGTTCCGGCGAAAACGCAGTTTCGAATCGATTCTGCGTCTTTCGAGGATGCGCGACGATTTTATGGAGATGTCCGGGGGCAATAACAGTGGTAGACGCCGTGAACTATGTACCTTGGAGAGTGCCAGGGAAGATCCGGCACGGTGAACAATTAATTGTTATGGATTCGGATGTGTGTCTTCTAGAAACTCATTTCGGAACGTCGCCGCGACGATCTAGCTGAGAACGTTGCTTAAGCGTAACGCGATTTTAATAAAATTTATTTCGGATATAGTCCGTTAAACAAACATTTGACACCAGAATTTTTAATTACTAAATTGTAATTTAGGGTCGAAAACACATATTTTAGATCTCCCAGCAGGAAGATCGTGGTTGTTTTCAAAATATTGTTCAGACTTTTCCCGAAGATTTCCTTATGTGACTAATTTCCTACTTGAAATCACGCAATCTGAACAAAATTGCACTGTCCCATCTGCTGTAGATGCCGAGATATTTAAAAAAATGTTTCCAACCCCCAACTTCGAGGGTTGCCTTCACCCCCCAAATATAGATAATTGCAAAAAGAAAAAACTACGCGTTCGTCGTACATCCTATACATATAAATTTCATTAAGATCGGTGTGTCACACTTAAGCGATATCTCTGGTAAGTGCCTCGCGGCACACGATCTACTTTGTGCCTGCGGCGAATTCGTGTCAGCGGCCGTGTGCTGTAAACTGCTCGAGCCTCACGGTCTCGTAAAATTGTAGAAAGTACCGCCGATCCGTGCAACTTCCGGCCTCACGGTGAACTAATCTTCTCCGTTTTCTGGCGGCTCTCTGGCCGAGACGCGAGAGCGCGGTGAGGTAGGTCGGCAGCACGGTTTCCCGTTCGATGCCGCCTTTCTATTCGAACGACTCGTCAGGGAACAAGGAAGGATAACGCTGTAGCTGTCGTGACGCCGAACGTAACCGCATTAGCGAGAAATCTACTGTGGGAAGCTCTGAAGTTGGCTCAGCGGCGTCGCAAAAATGTAAAAAGCAGTCCCATGTCCCAAATTGTCACTTGCAATTGGAGATCAATGTGTGTGACCATATAGAAAATAGAACATTTGGGTAGCTCTGAAGTTGGCTCGGGGACGTCGAAAAAATGTAAGAATTAGTCTCATGTCACCTACTGTCACCTACAATTAGGGACCAATGTGTATGACTATTTAGAAAATAAAAAAATTTGGGTAACTCTGAAGTTGGCTTAGGGACGTCGCAAAAATGTAAAAAGCAGTCCCATGTCCCAAATTGTCACTTGCAATTGGAGATCAATGTGTGTGACCATATAGAAAATAGAACATTTGGATAGCTCTGAAGTTGGCTTGGGGACATCGCAAAAATGTAAAAATTAGTCTCACGTCACATATTATCACCTATAATTAGGGACCAATGTGTGTGACCATTTAGAAAATAAAAAAATTTGGGTAGCTCTGAAGTTGGTTTAGGGACGTCGCAAAAATGTAAAAAGCAGTCCCATGTCCCAAATTGTGACTTTCAATTGGGGATCACTGTGTGTGACCATTTAGAAAATAAAAAGTTTTGGGTAATTCTGAAGTGTGCTTGGGGACGTCGCAAAAAAGTAAAAAGCAGTTCCACGTCCAAAATCATCACTTACAATTAGGGATCAATGTATGTGACCATTTAGCTAATAAGAAAAATGGAAGTAGCTGCCAAGTTCTGCAAAAATATGAAAAGTAGTTCCATTCACAATGGACCACGCGGAACCGTCTTCACCAATTAAAAAGTTTGCGACTGAAGTGCAAACCGAAGTTCAAACGGCTTTTGTAAGTCTCCTCCCGCGTGCTTGATTGCAGCAGAATGGCCGTTTTACCCTTGCGGGGCAAGGTCCACTAAGAAATTGTTGAAACGCGTTCAGCATGAGAGTTGAGAAACAAGAAACAACGAAATCTGCCGAAGGGAGATACAATACTTTGTGCAAAGCTTTTCGAATGATTAGCGAAAAAATTCTGTGACAACTTTGTTATTGAATGAAATAGGAAACGTGTTGAGGGGATAGAACGTCCGTCCTCAGGGTAGATTTATTTATACCTGAAACACTTTCTACTTGATAATTATGACATTTACATTATTATAACTCTGCGGTGTTATGTCGGGCCAGATGCAACATTGACATTTGCATCAATAGTTACTTGTTTTACCGATATAGATTATGTTCGTCAATAATGCCACAATTTCATGGTGTGTAACAACTGTAGTATGTCTTAACTGTTCTAAATCGGTTTTGAAACGTACATATGGGAATATAAATAAATTATACAATATTTTTATGCATTCATGTTAAATATTGGTAGCTATAATTTAAAACAGTACAAATATTGTAAGAATTGAGAAGTAACAAACTATTACTTTCGATCTCCTTAAATCATTGAGGGAAGAAAGACGCTCCTAAGCGACGCCTATTTCTTGCAACAGATGAAGACAGCTTTTACTTTCCATGAAAATCCGCATCATAAGCAAAAGTATGACATCTACTAACATGGGGGATACGACTCCCTCGACTCCTTAGGGGACGAATCGCAAAAAACCTCGATAGGCGGTTGATCGGTTAGGTCCGTGGGCACATCTGTGCCGAGCTCTAAGTCTCCTAAAGTTCCCTAGCGTTCCGAAAAAGTGTGGATTCTAGAAGTGTTCTAGAAATGTCGGAAATATTCCCTAGGGCAGAAGGAATGCGCGGTGGCGCGAGTTTTGAAGGTTAGCAGGCCTCCTGGCGTCGCATCGCCGCCTAATAGAATGACTGGTCGTCTGACCACTATAACCTCGCCGACCCATCGACCCCCGCTATACGTTCCTGGGATAAACGCAAGGGAGAAAGAGAACAAGTAGGAGAGACAGAGGTGGCGAGGGTAGAGAAAGAGAGTGGGAGCACGCGAAAGGGTAGGGGGCAGGGAAAGGTGCAGGAGGAGGAAGAGGGTGGGCAGGGTCGAGGGTGAACCCCTTATTGATTTTTAGGGTGACACTGTCAACCGGCGAGTGTTGAGTCCCCCGCGACGGGAGAGACTTTGAAGCCGACCGAGGAGCGAGAAAAAAATGTGGCGTCGGTCGCGCCATTGCACCCGCGTAAAACAACCCTTGCGGCTTTCGTTGATCTAGAGAGGATGACCGGGCCGATGTCGGCCAGGACCGGGTGCACGGTCCTAGGGTACTGATGCTCGGCCGCGGCTGCTCGACCGCCGGTCCGTTTTTTCGTCGTGGAAAAGTGGCGAGTGCGGCGTCGGCGTCGGTGGTGGCGTCGGCGGTGACAGAAAAGAGTAACTGTGGCGAGGCGCAGTCCCGTTGCGGTCGGGGGTGCAGCTCTCGGCGCAGGGCCGTACGCATCCGTGGGCGACGCTCCACGTGGAGAAACGACTGGCTGGCCTCCTACTGCTTGCGGCGTCTTTGCATGTTTTGCTAAACGGCGGCGCGGCGTCTCACGAGCATCGCTCCTTAGTTTCTCGCGAGGTGGACAAACCGCGCGACCGTCGTCTCCGTCACGGCCGAATCGCTCTCTCCAATATTCTTCTCTCGATTATCGTCGTCGTCGTTTTTTCTTTTTCTGTCTCTCTCTCTCTCTCTTTCTCTCTCTCTCTCTCTCTCTCTCTCTCTCTGTTTTTCACCCGTTCTTCGTTGTTCGTCCTCGTGATTTCACGAGACGAGACGAGACGCGTCGACGAAGTCGTCCATGAATGAGCAGCGAGTGACGCGTGTGTTTCTCGTAATTGCCTTTCGTGCTCGATCGCTCCCCGACGCATCCCCGCTCGACTAACGTGTGTGTGTCCATTGTGCCGCCACGCTTTCTGCCTCCGGAGCAGGAGCAGCAGCAGCAGCAGCAGACACCCGCGCGACTTTCCAACAGTGTTACACGACAACACGGTGCGTCCGCCGAAAGGTTCGTGGATCTCGTTGCTGCCGTCGCGTCGCACCGGTGTGTGTTCATTCATCCTCTCGCTCTTTCTCTTCCCTTCGTCCCTCTCCGCCTCGGTCAGAGGGGGTGAGAACGTTCGATTGAGAGTCGGAAAGAGGGAGGTGACAGGGGTGCGAGGAACACAGGGCAGAGTGCCGGACTTCGTCGACGCAGCTGTGTGCCATGCGATTGTTTTCTACTCGGTTCCCGTGTGTTGTTTACAAATCAACTTTGTGCGCTATACCTACCCTTGTTGTTTTGATCGGCGCGTAGTGTCGGGTCGCGTCGGGTTTCGGCGTTTCGGGGTTTCGCTTACAAACACACGGCGTCGTACTCTGGGCTCGCATGCAACAGGCGACACGTTGCGCGTTGCCGAACTTTCCTCCTGATTAATCGATCGGAAATTACAGTCGGTCGGCGAGCGGCCGATAACTCGTCCACGGGATTCGAATTAATCGCGCGGCGGGCCCTGGCCGGCGCGGCAAGCCGCCGATCAACACCGAGGATCGCCGGAAAGAGGTGTCGAAGGGGCAGAGAGCGGCGACCGCATTGGCGTGTCCTCGGGCTCTAGCCCCTCCCCCCCCACCCCACCCCCAGCCCCGCGGTGGGCCTACGAACGAAAGAGAAAAATTCCTTCTGTGTGCGCCGAAAAAGAGTTTTTCGCGGTGCACGCGCAAACTGTATCACAGCCCCGGTGTAATTACGCGTTGGTAGCCGGAGCGCGGCTTAGAATCAATACGAAGGGATTACCTTCGTCGCCGGTTTGAAAAGGGGATCGATGGGAAGGACTGAGAGAGAACCGCGTAGAAACCGAGACTAAGGCGATAGAGGACCGACGTTCTAAAGATCCCAGGAGCTTTTTCCGTTCGAGGGGAACGCAACGCAACGCAACGGGGTTGCTATACGGTTCCGGTGTGTTTGGGCGGGGTGACAGGCACCACCACCGCCGCCGCCGCCGCGTCGGCTCATGCAGCCTGCTTGCTAAAAATGGCAGCGTCGTTCGGGCTGCACCCGTGGAATAACAACTACTGGCTCCGTCCGAGGAAGAAATCCAGTTGACACACGGGCGCGGGTACCTAAGTAGGTGGGACGCACGCACACACACACATACACCGAGAGAGAGAGAGAGAGAGAGAGAGAAAGAGAGAGGGGGGAGAGAGAGAGAGAAAGAGAGTGGCGGCTTGTGAACACGTGGTCCGTACTTACGGGGAAGCCAGCCTAGTGGCACCGGCACATCGAGGTGCGTGTGTCGGCTAGCTACGAGCCTGGCGCACGTGCGTGCGTGTTGTATCGACACACCGAGTGCCCTCGGCCAGCAGCCTGGTGCACGTGTGAGTGACGAATGCGCGCAGTGAAAGTGCCGCGGGCCAACGGGGCTAGTGACTTTTCGTCGATGGTTTCGACGGGAGAGATGAAAACTCGACGAACGCGTTCACCGTGAGAAGAGCCGCTGTGACAGCTGAGACTTTTGACGTACAAGGAGTCCGTAGCGTCGCGATGTCGTCGTCGTCGGAGCAAGCAGCATCGTAGTTACATAGCAGCCGTCGATCGATGACAACTATCACCGGCGACGAACCTCCTCGCCGTGAATAGCAGACCGGTGGATACGTTCCAGTGATATTTCGAGAGACCAGGGAAACCGGGAAAGTTTCGTCGGGGTTCGACACGGTCGGGACAAGCTCGCGAGAGTAAATAGAGACGGAGCGACGCGGCGTGGCGCCACCTGCGCGCTACGTCCCTGGCCAGGCTGGTCTGTTGACTCTGGTGGTGTTTATTCGCGCTTGTCCCTTCACTCACTCTCTCGCTCTTTCTCTCTTCCTCACTCTGGCGCACCGGGCCATTCGTGTGTTTGGAGGATGTCGCGATATTTGTTGCAATGTGACTGACGGCAGGATGAATGAAGACTAGCGTGATGTCGGTGCTGTGCACGCGCCTTGCTGCGACCGTGCGCGCGGCCGGTGTTCAACCGGAGCGGCCGTGAGACCGCCTCGAACAGGCTCGGGATCAACGTGAAGATGCCGGCAGCAACGCGAACGCACAGGTGCCCATTGTTGTCGCCGGATCACAGACTTTTCTCGCGAGACTGCCGCGAAGGACTCGATGAAGCGCCCGTGAACCCTGTGCCGTGAGTTCTCTGTGATCGGAATTACCGCAGCCCCGAAGAACCCGCGTATCGCGTACCGTTCAACGTTTATAGGTTAGGTTACCGGCACATAACCTCTGCAACATACACCACTGTCGCGCTATCCCGACTCGTTTCGCACGGAGCTACCGGGACGGTTACGAGGATTTGTCCGTGGATAGAAAGATTTCGGACAACGTCGAACAGAGTGATACACAACGATCAGTGCTGATTCCTGCCGCTGTGGGCGATCGGTGCAATGGAATGAGCTGGGTGACCATAGGACAATGAAGGCCAATGGGACAAATAATGGTGATTTACTCTTGATTGTTCGCTTCCTAGGGATAGAGGAAGTTCTAGCTAGTTTTCCGTTGTTCTGGGAGGCGGTTCTCTGGTTTAGGAGGTTAGGATGCTGGCTGGGGTGAAGCCATTGTTTACATTATGGGAGCTCGGGTTTCTTATGCGCGCAGCACGGTATGGGATACTGAATTTTGAGAGGGAATACTTGCTAGGGTCTCCAGAACTAATCGAGGGACGCGTAGTTACCTTTTGTGGCTATCGACGAGGCATTATGCGAAAGCAGACGCGGTTCTATACCCGTGCCATGGAAATATAATTGTGGATCGGTCGTATAACGAGAGAGTATATTATAATTCATGGTTTATACCGCGTTTGGGAGGAAAAAATGTTTGAACAGATTGTTAACGGAGTTGTATACGCTTGATATGTCGTTTCAAATACTACACTTGTTTGTAGAGTTGTACGAGTCTCTTCAACCTGTGTTGTAGTTGTTTTGCGTCAAGTCTAGTTAGTAGTATGTCTTTATCATTTTAATCTTGCTATAGTCTTCGGACAAAGTATATGGTAAAGATGTTTAATTGATTTGTTAATGAAGTTGTATATGTTTGATACACTGTTTTAAATATTACGCTTGTTTGTAGAATTGTACAGGTCTTTGTAATCTTTGTCGCTCGTAGTTATTTTGTATAGAGTCTAGTTGGTAATATGTCTTTATCCTTGTAATCTTACTATAGTCTTTAGACAAAGTATACGGTAAAGATAATGAAATCGAAGAGAAAATATTACTAGAGAAATTTAGCTCCTGAGCCTCGGGCCGTTATGCGAAAGTCTAAGGGGTGGGCTGTGTTGTAAACAGAAGTCGTGTTGCAATTTATTTGACTTTGCATTGATCTTGAAACGTCCTGTGAACAGACCAATCATTGTTAGCTTATATTTAACAAAGTATAAAGGGCATAAATACAGCTATCATGATTTTATATGTCGCACGAAGAAAATCATATTAATTTTCTGCATGTAGTTATAATTCTAACGTATAGTATGATATTCGGAAAGCTCTTGACTTGTAACTTGGTTTTTTACCAGAGGATAAATTGCATTTAATATAATATTTTAACTGTGATTAACAACATACATCGTTATTAATTAAATATATCCTCTTGTAAAATGTAAGAAAGAATATTGTCACAGAACAGTTCGAAATTCCTCAAATATCATGCTATATGTTACAATTTTAAATAACATCGTGCAGAATGTTAATTTGATTTTCCTTCTGTTAAGTAGAAAATCGTGTTAAGCTTAAATTTAACACATTCGTTGTACAGTAATAACAAGAAACATGGGACCCATCAGTCTCACCGGCACCAAGCACGGGGTGTCTCTGTCTAGAGCCGATGGAACCTACGATGGAACTCCCCGAGTGCCCTATGGGTCACATTGGCAATGAATGTGTTAAATTAGATCGTACCAGAAGGTCGGAAGGTTAACGAGCGTCGAACGGATTGCAGGCTGTAGCCGCCTAAACACGCCATTGGCAGCCACCACCACGCTGGAGGATCCGGGAACGCCAACCTCTTGGAAGGGCCCGCCACCCGGCTCGGAGGCGTCGCCCTTTACACCGAACTCCGTCGGCCAGGGTGGAGGTCCAGGGTCCGGTCCTTACAACAGTACAGGCGGTCCACCCAGCAATGCAGCCTTCCAAGGTCCTAGTCCGTTTCCCGGCGGCGCTGGTAGTCCAGCGGGCGCGCCACCTTATCAGGGGCCACCACCTGGCTCCGCGACCCCACAATACACCGCGTCACCGGCCCCAAGCGGTTCCTCGACACCCGGTCCAGGACCGCCACCGAATTCCGCGGGTTTCCCACCGCCACCGAACAATTCCGGGCCTCCGTACAACGGGCCCGGGCCGAGTCCGTTCGGTTCGCCCTCTGGCGGGCCGCCGCAGTTCGTCGGCAGGCCCGGCTCCTCGGGGCCACCGTTCGTGCCCCCCGGAGCCGGTAACCCTCACTTCCCCTCCCACGGACAACCGTTCGGAGGACCCCAATACGGCATGCCGCCCGGCAGCCCATTCGGACCTGGTCACCCGATGACAGGACCAATCGGACCCGGACACCCGGCCATGATGGGACCCGGTGGACCCGTCGAGAGGATCGACCAAGGGTGAGTCCGCAATATCTTCGTACTACAACCACCCCGTGTTCCGGGAACGGCTTGCGCAACCCTCGCGAATACTCTCCTTGAATATGGAGGATCGATGATGTCTATAGACCGTCCCACGAGACGGAATGCTAACTTGCTACTTTTATTAACTACAGTAATGTCTCGATGTATACGTGTGAAAAACGTACCCCCACTATCACGGGAGGCAAATCTATACCTCTTTAAAAGTGGAATTTACGCGAATAACACAAAGTTAGTTGAAAGATAGGAGAAGGTTGGAGAAAAGTATGATCAATACATTGACGATTGAAAATGAACGTAAGTACATTAACTTTCTCGTTGAAAAATAGATGAAAAATGGGACTTAATAGATGGAATTATGGGACGACCTAATATCATATTTAGGGGATGAATCATGTCGTATATGGACGGCTTTAGATTGTTTCCACGTATTTGAAGAATGGAGAATTTAGATTATCGGTTCGGATAATAGAGATTCCACAAAGTTATGAATTGAACAAGCAAGGGTGCTCCGAATAGCGTTGTGTTTGGACTCATTTTACTTAGGAAAATGTCAGGAATATGTCAGTGATAGTTAAACAAAAAAATGATTATGAACAAAAGAGGTCTGTTATGTAAATAACATTGTATGTTAGACGTTCCCGATTGCAAGTGACATTTCGGTCCCGAAGATTTCGCATACATCGAGACATTACTGCATCCGAAAAATGTGACTACAACTCTGCAGCACTCGACTGGTTGCCACGTGCATTTGTTTACCTATAGTGACTCGACTCGTTGGACGGAGTACATATAGCCTCGTCTTATTGGTTGCGAAGCTTTTCCCTTGACACGCATCGATTTCGATCAAACCGGAACGCTTCCGACCATTTCTCCCTCTTTCGGCGAGTCGATCTCTTCTGACAATTTGTTTAACTACGTGTAACAAAGAGAAAATTGAGCAAATAATATACATTCTAAAAATCTTTTTCAACATTCCTCATTTAGTCGTATCAAGCCTGATTCGAGTGAAAGAAAAATTCGAGTAACGATCGGCTACGGTGACTCCAAAAAATTCAAAAAACCGAGTACATCCTTGAACAGATCAAATATGAAAATGGTCGGAAGCTCTCCAGGAAGCTACAGTATTCTACTGGCACGTAGCATTCTCTGTTTCGTAGAAGGAGCTAAAATTTAAATTCGCGGATGCCCGGTCGTGGAAAACGAGTCCCTTTTGCGTCACGTAGAACACCGGGAATACTGTAGTTTCTTGATCATTTGCATGACTAAAAACGAAGCCCGCGTTCGTACAGCGGAATTCAGGCGCAGCTCGTTGATAGATTCGTTGGTTTTCGCATTTATTACCGCGATCGATGTTCAATCGTGTAGACAGCCTGCTAGGAAACGCTCGTATTTACCATCGGCGTGTAAGATACAAGGGCGCAGCGGCGTTCGACATTGTTCGGGCCGCTAACATTCCTAGATAACGCGGTCCACAGGTAGCAACTGTTATTTATCACTGGACTGCCGGTTGGTCCGCATTCTTGCCGATAATCCCGCAGGCGACAGGGTCGCGTCTCTGCCCTTTAGGAACGGTTTCCCGATCGTTCGCTTCGCTTCGCGTTGTCGTCGTCAATGGCCGGACAACTCGTTCTCGAAATCAGTTACACACGGTCCGAGGTTGTCCGGACGCTTCGCCGCGATAAAAGCTACAGATGTTTCTGGCTATGAGAGTTGTCGATGCTGTGCGTCGGCGGTTCAGCCGCAGATACGAACCGAAACACCGGCTTTCCGATCCGTGTCACCTCTGGGCTCGAATCATTTACCTGTTGGGCTTCTAGTTCGCCCACTAACTACACTGCTTTCGATGGGCCCGGAACTGTTTCCGGAAACGCGACGATATTCGTCGTTTGAAAATAATGGCCGATCAAAGGAACGATCTTTAGTGGTTTCTCCACGATTCTTAGCAGCCTTCTAGACAATTTTTATAATTAAAAAATAATAGGTGGTCGGAACAGCGATCTTTACTATTTTATTCGCGATTCGGACCATAAGAAATTTTTCTAGTTAAGTAATTCCTTCGTCAGTTTACTTTTCAGTGATTTTACATTCTGGTTTAGACAATTTTCATAATTGACAAATAGTAAGTGGTCAGAACAGGGATCTTTACTATTTTATTCGCGATTCGGACCATAAGTAATTTTTGTAATTAAGTAGTTCCTTTGTCAGTTTACTTTTCAGTGATTTTACATTCTGGTTTAGAAAATTTTCACGATTAAAAAATAATAGGTGGTTGGAACAACGATCTTTACTATTTCATTCGCGATTCTAACAAAAAAACTATATATTGAGTAACAAACCATCTTGCCTTGATTTTACGAAGCCCGCCAACGCATTATTTTATTAAAATCGCTCGGTTAACAGGTTGAGTCTCCCTTGAGTGTCTCTGACAAATTCGCGGCCGACCGCGCAACAAATCTAATAGATCTTAGATACTGTTCTTCTGGTGTCTCTGGCAGAGTTCGTCTTCGTCAGTGCCAAGCGGCGCGGAAGCATATTGTTGTTAAGTAGCTGTTTCGGGAGAGTCGGGCAAGTTGGATTGCCTACGCAGACGAAACCTGTAATGAACGGCGCCAACGTGGCATCTCTCGATGCTAAACTTGGCAGCGGTGTCAGCGTGTCTGCGATTTAGATCGCCGAAAAATCGGCTCGCGAAGTCCAGCTTTCCCGAACCGAACGAGAACCGTTGATGAAAGCAACGTGGAAAAAGTCTCCCGGCGCCATAAGTTCGCGCGATATCGAACGCGAGACAATTTTTAGCCGCGGCGTATTCGCGGCGCGTAGGCGTCCGCGAATTCCTCGGTGCGTTTACACTGCGGGCGCTCGAATTTGCAAGGCGCTTTAAATCTCGGCCAGCGAGAGAGAGCCGATCGCGTAAGTGCGGGAGAAAGCGGTGCAGGATATATATTCGCAGCTTTCAATGTTTCGCAATAATAAATATCGAGGTGCGGTTGAGACTTGCGTCCCACCACCCCGGACGGCTGTCGTTTCAGTTTTTCCGTGCGTTCAATCGCGCAACGGTTGTCCAGAGGGGTGTCCGATCGTTGCCGAAGGCCCTTAGAAATCGATTTTTTAATTTCCCCATCGGCGGTGCGCGGCGTCGCGCGAAATTAATGGCGGCCAGCGAATTTTTCATTCTCCCCTATCCCCCCTCTCCACGGACGAAAACACATTGTATCGTCTTGTCTTAAATGGAATGTAGATTTATGCACAGGAAATTACCGTCCGACTTGTCTCGGGCATGAAATTGTTTTTTCTGGAAAAAGTTGCTCTCGAATCAATCGATGGTATCGTTGCCGAGCTGCAACATTTTCGTTGCTCGAGCTCATGATTGACGGGCAAATAAGCAACGCGGACTCTCGGCGAACCAGTTCGCGTAATTGATACGATATCAAAATTTATTGCCCCGCGCGATCATGTGCAGGTTGGTAGCCGGTGGAAGGGGCTGTCCTTTAAAAGGGGATTCGTCCGGAACACGCGTGAACCGCATAAACAACCGTGGCCCAACCTAACGAGGATTTATAAAACGGCCGTGATAAGATCGCGACGGACGCGCGCGGCTCTCCTAATATGAATTTTAATTTCTGTCAGGCTTTAATTAACCCCCGCTAGCCCTATAATTTTCTCGACGTTGAATAATTGTCTACCTGTCGCAACTTAGTTCGCGCTTCTCTCCCTGCGCCATCCCCAGTCTCTCCCTCTCTTTTCGCGACCCTCGCTCCCGCGGGAAGTGCACTCGGCCGACGAAGAAATTGCAGTAAGATAAATTAGCGAGAAGCGCCCCCCCCCGTTCTCCCTCCCTGGCTCTTCACTTATTTCTTATATATTTGCCTCGGTTTTTTTTTTTGTTCACCGTTGTTCCTTTGTTGCCCCTACTGGTTCTATTACGTTGTAACCAGCGACGCGTATTGTTCGAGACAGGTTCGAGGGCAGCAAGAGGGTGTTACGCTCTTGGCAGGGATTGTACCGCAGGAGGTGACGCCATACTTTTGCTGGAGGTAGTACGCGACCCACCTCCCCTTTTCTCCCTAAACCCTCCTAGCCACCCCGTGTTACGGAGGGCGGGTGAACCAACGAGTGGAGAGAGAAAGAGAGACAGAAAAAGGGTGGATGGGGGTGGTGGTCGCGGGGGTGCACGGGGCCACCGGAGTGGCACGAAGGTTCTCATATTTTCTGTATTTTAATTTTTCACGATATCCAACGCGGCTCCGAGCTCTACAAATTATTTGTCGTCTTGCAACCTCCACCCTCTCCCCCTCCACCTCACCCGGCTCTCTTACTTGCAACTATGCGAGCCTAAGAACGCGATCGACTCAACCTCACCGCCGGATCGATAGAACCCGTCGAGGATGCTCCGAAAATCGACGGCATCCACCATTTTCTCGGATATTTTCACCCTCCGCCGAAAATATTGTTTACTAACTAACGCAGTCGGCGCGGCGTCGCGAGTTTTTCATTCCCGGACCGAAACATTTATTATTACGGGCAGTAAAAAAATCTGCAAAAATTCTGAGATACTTAAATGTTTACCATAATGCCGAGGGGGGTTAATTTTTCACGGTGTCCAACACGGCGAGCCGTGCTCTCTACAAATTATTCGTTGTCTTGCCGCCCCCGCTCTCGCTTGCAACTATGCGAGTGCTCAGGACATTCGGCGACGCGATCGACTCGACGTCAACCACGACGGATCGATAGAACCCGTCGAGGATATGCCGAAAAATCAACGGCATCCACGGAATCCGCCATTTTCTCGCGTCTCAGACCGCACGGGCCTTTTTATTTATCTATTCATTTGCCCGCGGACGAGTATCGACAGCCGATTTAACGAATCTCGGATACAGCGCCCTGCGAACACACAACTTCCAGGAAACAGCGGCGAGAAATCGTTCTTTGCACTTCCGGGTACCGTCTGACAAATTGAGAAATTGATCCCGAGTATCCGATCTTTTCTACTCGAATGGTCACTCCGACGCCCAACGAAAGAAACGTATTGTTCCTTTCATGGCGATATGATTCGAACTTCTTCGTTCTCAATAATTAGTAAGAAACAGAAAGAATAATTTATATTTATCCTACGTCTACATAATAGTACAAGTAATTACACCGATTAGCGAAATGGGGATCTGTATACAAAATAGAAATTTTCTGCATTAATTTACAGGAAATAAGGGTTGAACAATGATTCGCCAGACTCGTCCTTGAACACGTCCCTGAAACAAAAAAAAATTTGTCGAGCATAACATTCATATTTAGTAGACTCTGTTAGCAAGCTGGGTCCCAGGGGGTGAGCCCTAAAAAATCAACCTCCCTAAGTATGTTTCTAAAGAATCCCTGCTTTCTTGCGATTGAATATGCTCCAAAAACACCGTCGGGCTGCTTCATCGACTACCCCTCCGAAAAAGACAAATAAAGGGATCTTTTGACTGGAGATCGATGTTAACTAACGGCCGTCAACTTTTCTCCCGATGACGGCGCGGCGTGGAAAAAAGTTCGTTGAGAACCACTCGAGCCTGGTGCCCCCCCTCCCCCCTCCAGCTCTTCTCCTTGGTTCTCGGGGTTCGGGGTTGGGAGCAAGGAGAGAGGGACAGGGGTAAAGGGAGCGAGGGGTTGGGGATATAGGTGTAGGTAGAGAATCGAGAGAGAAGGAACGAGAGAGAAAGAGAGAACGGGGTTGGCGATCCGTCGGGATCCAGCGGCTTGCTCGTGCGTCCACCACCACCGTTTACACTTTCGCGTGTAAAGGGATCTGCGGAACGAACGCCGCGCCGGTGCGTTTCGTTACCCATTTGTCTCAGGTCGTGGTCGAGCCGCGGTTCCACGCTGTTACTCCCCGGGAACGTTTGAGAAAACGAGCAGGAGAAATTTCGAATCGCTTTATAGCGGTCCGGCCGGCCGCAAAGTAGGGTTTGTTTATACTGCGTTTCTGGGACGGGCCGTGTAATTGATCGGTACCCGTGAACATGCTCGAATTCCCGGCCCCTTGTACTGTGTCCACCGTTCGTCTCTTTGGGATGAAGTCACCAGACTTCTCAACAACTGCAACGAGTTGAAAGAGCGATCCCGAAGCTCGTACTGTTCGTCCTCGAGAAGTTGGACCGCGAAGCGACAGAGTCCCCACTCCCAATGCCAGTACAGTGGGGACTCTGTCATACTTTCACTCGCGCTCGATAGGTTTATTTGTAGACTGTGGATCTTTATGCGAAATGTTGAATGAACGGTACGATGCTGCCTTGGGCATGTTGTGCCCCCACTATAATCGTCTTCTTCGTCATAGCAGGAGCCATAGGTGTTGCGTAGGTGGTAAAGTGCTACAGAAGTTCCCCCGGTTGTTTTTCGCCTTTTATTCCGATGCGCGCCGGTTTCGAAAGTTTAGATCGATTTTAATTAAATTTCGACGGAATTTCGGGCGTCGGGGGTGAGCGCTCCTCGCCGCGGCTGTCTATTTGCGTTTTAATTTTAATTATCGTTGTATTCATTAAATCCGCGGCTGCGGTAAAAACGCGCCGCGCAACATCAACGGGAGTTACATACTGTTTACGGGTTTGCTCGCGGGCCGGCTTATCCGGGCTCGAGAGAATGTAATCGTTAATTAACCATTAATTAAATTGTTGGGTAGAATTCTATGCTGCTTCACTCATCTCTGGAGAGGATATCGAATTGATGAACATTATGAACGTTGTAGAACGACGGCGAGATACGGTCGATTCTCCAAAAATTTCATACGGTGACTGCTAGTCGCATCTGGATGATACGTAGATCGAAGATATGGTTATTTTTTCTGAGAAAGAAGAACGGAAGCAGGATGCGTCGGTCTTTTGAGTAGTCTAGACTCTGTTGCATTATTAGCGGCGATGGCGGTGCACCGAGGAAAGAGATAGTATTGATTTTTACCGATATTTAGCCGTGGAATTATCCCCTCTCTCTCTCTTTTCCTCCCTGCGCCGCTTTTTCTTTCTCCCTTTCGCTGGCTCTGTCTCTCCTTGGAGCCGTCTGCTTCCTTTGCAGCCGCGATCCTCTCTCCCGCTCGCTCTCACCCTCCTCCTCGAGCCGAAAACTACCCCACCTTTCATCTAGCTGCCCCACCCTCGGGGAACACGGCACCCTTCGCGAGGTCCCGAAGGAAACTAGGTGCCGGGAACAGAAAATCTGAATACCTATGACCCGGAAGGACGTTTCCATGCGGCGAGAGAGCACACGGTGAGCAAGAATGAAAACGCGGCCGACGGCCTACCCTGCCAGCCGGCCTACAGTTTCGTCTCAATAGTTGATGAGGGGCGGAGAGAGAGAGAGAGAAGTTCGGCGGTCCTAATTAGAATGGATGTCGGGGTGCGCTCTGATTACTCGTCCGCGTGTTTCTTCTAATTGAGACGTCGTCGGGCCTAAACGGATAGTAACGCGGCCATTGTCCATCCTCCTTGATCTACGATCTTGATCCATCCCTAGAACACTTTGGCGTCGAGCTATTGTTACGGTCTAGCCTGTTGGACTTACTGTTAGTCGACTATTGGTTGGCCTTTGATCGGTCCTAGATGGCTGAGCTAAAAGTCCCTTTGCAGTTCTTTGCAAGATTGCTTGCCAAATTGTGGAGAAGACTTCCTCTAAAATCGGCTCGCTAATTTAGATAACGAGGATGACCCAACTCAGGTGGTGACGATGATTGAACTCTGATAGGTCCCAGATGTTAGGCTGAGCTAGAATCTCGCAATGTTTCGCAAGATTGCAAACTGTCGAGAAGCGGTTCCTTTAAAATCGACTCGCTAATTAATCAACCGAGCAACAGCTCTGGAGGATGACTCAACTCAGGGGACAACGGCGATACTTAGGGGATGACCCAATAAATCCGATGCAAGTTGAATCGCTGAACGACCTTCGGTAAACTCTAGTTCCCGAGTTAGGCGTCGGCTCGGCGAGCAACAACTTCGCACCCCTGTTCGAAGGGGTGGCGTCTAGAGCCTCTTTACCTGATCAGCCGCAAGTCGGCCGAGTCGGCGACTTTAGCGTGGCGCATTATCGACGCGGTCGCATTCTTTCCGTGCGATTGCTAGTCAGGAACCAAACCTCGTCCTTTTTTTCGGGACACCTGGCGACCTCTGTCCGACGGTGCTGCGAATCGCGGAGAGCCGTTGCGATTCTTCGGATATTGCAGGGCCGGTTGCTCGAGCTACTTGCCTCTCTCTCCCCCTATGCACATACGTAGCGATGGATTCCTAAGTTTCGCGATGTATGTATTGGAGTCGGTCATTAAGTTACAGCCTGGCTCTAACTTTTGTTTCGAGAGAGGTGTATTCGTTCTGGGCAAGAGGTAGCTGTGTAGAAGCAGTATTTCCGTTGATGCATTGTAAATTTCAATTTGACTGCATTGGTCAATCTCGGGATATGCTATAGTCGTCATAGAGCGTCGTATAAGGAACGAGATCGAGTTCAAAATTGATCTACTTTCTAGATCTCGTCTAGTCCTCCTTCAACAAACTCAACGAATTCGAGGCATTCTTAAGACATAAATGAGTGCAATTCAAAACAGTACAAAAATTGGTTCTATGATTTTAAATGACAACGTAAATGTGTTAAAATGGATTTAAGAACGCCAATGTATGAAAACCGAAACTGCAGCAGGCATCATGCATCGCAGCATGTTTCGACGTGTACAGGGGGCTTAATCGACGCCGACCCGCAAAACCGTTGCCTCCGCAAAGCCGCGGGATGGGAACCTCTAATTTATAAGGCCGAGATGAGTGGCTCGAGAGCGGGGATAGAGAAAGACCGCCTCTTACTAAAATTCAAAAGTTCCTCGACCAAGTTTACGATGCCGTCTAGCCGGCGCGTCGCTGTGATTCTCTGTCTCCCCGTCGTTTTGCCCGTTTCCCGGCCATCCCCCGTGCCCCTCTTGCCTTCCGTATCCTTCCTGGATGTGTCCTCCGATGTTCCTTCCACTGTAACGCGTGAACCTGCACACCCCTATTTTCAGACCGGTCGATTTTCCCTACGAGACCGCCGTATACCGAGCTGCTACCCAAACGCTACTGGAAAGAGTCTCTTTTATCAAAATATCCTGATAGGAAAGAATTTTCTAATATATGTGGATAGCGAGTCCAATATCAGGGCTGTAATACGCTATTTTTATTATTTAGATTCGTCGATTTTTAACGGTGTTGTACGATTTTTAATAAGTTGACCTTGAAGTGACCCGAAATTGCATTACAAGGTCTTTTGCTGTTTCGCCGATTGAAATTCATTATAGAGGAATCTCAAGTGCATTGAGGAGGTTTTTAGATCATACCGACACTCGTTTTGATGTCTTCAATATTTTTAGTATCGTGCCATTTTTATGTTGAACATATTCGAATCTTTCGTATCGAAGACTGTGGTTTATTATGGAAAATAAAAGTTTTATTACATCGTGTCGAATGCTTCTTGAAGCGACGATGGAAATAATTCCGAGTGTTAAAAAGGTGTTACTCCGAGCGTCGTCGAAGTCCGTTAGGATCCGTTCCGTCAGGACGACGACGTTACCTGGACGTCAGGCGCGTTGGGCGTCATAAACTGTTTTATTCCCGAGGGTGGTCAGGGCGCCTTAACGAGATTTAATCCGGATAAGAAACGATTGGCACCCCGCGGGCCCCGTGTAACGGTACACCGGCGTTAAATGTTGAGTATGGTCAGCGACCCACGTAGCTATCTGGCCTGCGTTGCTGGCCGTTGCATTAGAATGCGCTCGGGCTGCGATTCTTTATTCATCGACCGTGTAGTGCAACGACGATGCGTTCTTTCCTTGCTCCGCGTACAACTCGCCGCGGTACGGATGGCGTTTCCGAACTTGCCTAACTATATTTTTTCCTTCCTCGACAACCGCAATATTCAACTCTAGTTCTGACGAGACATTTTCTCAAACACAGCTGATTAATTATTTCATGAAACAAATTTTTCTGAACAACTCGAGGACGATGGTTTCCGTATTGTTAACCCTTAGCACTCGGATGACGACTCTGAGGCACCACTACGAACTGCTATGCCATTCTTCAAAATATTGTACACATTATTATTTTTGTTCGTATTTAATAAACTACTAGACATTTACATATTACACGAAATATTGTATCAGTATCATATGCAAAAAAATTAAAAATAAATTGTATAGAATGGAAATATTCTAGTTAAAATAGCTCCGAGTGCAAATTTTTTTAGTTAAAATAGCTCCGAGTGCAAAGGGTTAATTTAACCCTGCATCGATCACGCGGAGAGGTATTTATGTTTGTATGCACGCTGCTCGTTTGTAGAATTCTCGAATTATTTCTGAAATATTCTAGACTAAGTAATTAATTGTTAAGCAATAAGAGCAATCGGATTACTAAGAATTATAAGCAAACCTCGATTTCACTTAACAAAATGTCTTCGCTTGTTGCGCTTCGTGTTCGATAGCCCGCGGCACGATTTCCATTTTTCCCGCGTCGAGTCGATTTTTATCGCGATCATTTATCGCGGTCGTTTACGATGTCGAGATTATCTGTTCCTAGTCAGCCCTTTTTCCAACGGGGCCCCGTGGAAATGGACCGGTCATGCGTGAATAATATACGTGTATTTCGCGAGATTCGTGTCCCGTTGTATTAAGCTGTAATTCGAAGGCGGTCTCGTCGGCCGTATGAATATTTCGCCGGGACATTTGTTTTCCGTGGACGCCCACGACGATCCTAAACGACGTTTTTCTCGTCTCGCTCGCCGCGTCGATTAAATTTATCGACGTCGTTCGCCGATCCGACGCTCGCCGGTCTGGCCGACGTCTCGTGGAATTCCGTTCAATAAAATCGGCGGGATCGTGCTTAATAAATAACCGAGATAACCGTCGAAAATTTCTGAGGTCTCTCTGATATCTCGCTCCAACGTCTCGGCTCGATTCTTGCATAATTCAACAGCCCCGGAAGTCGCGAGGAGTACGCACGATTCTGATCGCCTGGCCGCGCGAGAAAGTGTGTCGCAACTAATGAAAATCGTATGTGACTCCGGTCGGAGAAGTAAAAGTGAGAAGATAGATCGCTGTTTAATGGGTTCGTCTCAACAAAGTGGCAAAACATTTACCGTATTAACTCTTCGCTTACCGGAAGTCTATTAATAGGCTTCTTAATGATTGGGCTGTATGTAAAAGAAGATCGATAATTATCTAAATAATAATTTCGGAAGAAGTTGTTGCACTATATCAATCCCAAAAGTTTTGTTGAATTACGAATGAGATTACTGTCACTCTTGAACAATGTGAATGGGTAAAATTGAGAAATTTTTTCTTTTCAAATTTCCAAGGTGCCAATTACCCAGTTACAGTGTTAAATTACGTCCTTACAGAGTCGTAAAATAACACGTGTTGCACGAGGATTGTTTTACCTTAAACTGTTTAGATATCGGTTCGGATAATCGAGGCTCCACTATATCGTGGATCGAGCGGACAAGTATGCCGCGAATTGTATCGTGTTTGGTCTCATTTGATTCAGAAGAATGTCGCGTATATATCAGTGAAAGTTTCATAAAAAAAAAAATTAAAAACAAAAAAGGTACAATAAGAAACAATAAAAATGAGAATTATTTTCGGAACCTTCCCACTATTCGTCAGCGAGCAATACGGATAGTATGGCAAGAAGTTGTAGAATAAAATAGGAGTGGTTTAATACCATTTCTGTAAAATTGTTTTACTGTTTTAAGTATGTTAGAATGCTAGCGAGGTGCGAGTGGCTGGTTTTGATTTCTGGAGCAATCGCTGGGTCTTTGCCGGTCTATTGTTAACACGGCGCGGCGCGGCGTCGGGGAATAGGTGTCACCCACATTCGTTGATCAGTGAGAAATTCTGTCGAAGAATGTTGGAGGCGCGACAAACCAGCTAGAAACGATTAAACCAAACAGTTTCGCCGTTTGCGCGTATCGGTCCTCGAACGTTTGAGCCCCTTTTTGCACCGGGGTCCGGTAGGGAGAATGAGTCACTCTCTCTTTCTCTCTCTCGATTCTTGGCACAATCGCGCATCTGGTCGTAGACGGATTGTCCTCGTTCCTGGGGCTCACGGTTCCCGTTGGTGGCCGGTCTCCCATTTCCGCCTGGAATAAATCGGGGAACGGGGCTTGCACAAGAATATAGAAACTCGTTAAATACTAAATACCGTCGACGAGATTGCCTTGGTTCTACGGGCCGAAATAACCGCGGACGCTTGCCCTCGTTAAATATTGAATATTGTCTTCAATAAATAGAGACTAATATTTGCGTCCGGCATTTGTTGGTCCAGTAGTTAATTTACTTGAGCGGCGAATACCGATGGGATCGCTCGAAAAATTCAAGGGGAATTGAGACGGTCATGCATGCAGCCTTCACCGTGTCCCGTTGTCATTGGAATATGTACAATCAACCGAGCATGACACCAGATGCACGAGCCTCTTCCCAACATTAGCAACTTGGAATTCTTTTCTGTTCGATATTTATTTTTTTTCCATTCAACATTTAACGTCCCAACATTTATATATTAAAATAGAGGCTGCGATGCGTGTTCCAGAGTTGCTACAGTATTTTCGAACGCCTAGAACAGTAGACAAATTAGTCGTGAACACGAACGTCTCAATCGGGGGGAGCCTGTTGGTGAATTTTTGGTGACGAAAGAGCCAGGAAAATCGCATCACCCGGATGGAATGGTGGCGAACAGACAGAGAGGTGTTTATTTGGTGAAAGATGGGCGCGAGTTGTCGGGACGATCCGATACAATTAACCGGCAAGTCGAATCGCGGGTTGCGAAACGCGAGACCTGTTTACGTTCACGCGTTACCGGGCTCGAATCTCTCTCCCGTCGACGTCGCTCTCGTTAAGGAAATTCCGGACGCGTTGGAACACCTCGGGTGAGGTCGCATTTGTGCTAATTGCATGGGAAGGGTGGTCGAGGTGATGACCCTCGGGGGAAGCAGGCGCAGGTGGAGCGGATGGCCACGGTGAACGCGTCAACTTCGTAATGAGTGCGCTCAGTGGAAGGTCTCCGGGAATCAAGTTAAAAATTATTGTAATGCCTACGCGCGTTGGGGGCTCCGTTGGTTATGCCAACTTTTTTCCCCCTTCGAAATCTCGCCCGTGGACCGCCATATGGGGGTTGCCAGCTTGGGAAAAGGAAAAACACGCTGAAATAGCTAGAGGACGCTAGGCTGACCTAGGCAAGCATGAGCAGATAGTGCCCCGTGGGGCTGTGTCGAAAGCGAGAGCACCGACGCCACGCCTACTTGGGGCACTTGCCTCGCAAACACTATGATTTTTCGAACTAGATTTTCAGAGGAGACAGAATCTAAAGCAGGAATAGGTACAAATCATCTTGAGGAACGCTAAGGTCAAGGTCGAGAGGATCGAAGGCACGCCATCCCAGGCACACTAGCCACGCCCCCAGAAAAAGCTAATTGCCCTTAGGAGCAAACCAGAATGCTCCCGGGGCAAACGATGCTTGTTCAGCCTACCCGATCTAGGTTAGTCCCAGCTATCGAACGAATCTGTATATAAGAAAGATTCGAATTAGACTCGTTACGATTCCCAGAGCGTAAGCTCGGATTCCGTGTCCCAACTGCGGAAGAAATCGCAACGGGGCGCAGTAAGCGCGAGCGCATGAAACAATTAATGGCATAATCGTGTGGCGGGACAAAAGGAGAAGGTCCTTCAGCTGCGAGGGATCGAATTCCGCGGGAAATCATTATTTCGTCCGGCTTTACGCGTTTCCCGGCGTTTTCCATTTCTTTGGCAATTTCCGGCCCTTTCTACCGTGCCGCGAGCCATTCGATCTTTCTCGTCGAAAGCGTCGTCACTCTCTCTCGCTCGCTCGCTCGCTCGCTTGCTCGCTTTCACTCGTCCCCTCTTCCTACGAATGCGACGTGAGCCATTAGCGCAGGTCACGGCGTTATTAAAGACAATGAAGCAAACTTTATACGAGCGGGGGTACGGGGCCAATTACTTGGCAATTAGTCGAGCGAGCAACAAGTGAGCATCGCCACGGACCTCCTCCCCCGCCCCACCTCTTCTCGCGTCCCCGCCATCACCTCCTCCTCCTCCTCCTCCTCCTCCTCTTCCTCCTCCTCCTCCTCGGCCGCCCTTGCTTGCTCCTTCGTCTTCGTCGTCGGATCACCTTCTCGATCGCGCGTCCTCCCACCTTCGCGAAACCTTCGTCACGTTGGTTCCCGTGTTACCAATCGGCCGTTGGATCCCCTGTCGCACGCGAGCTCACGAGCTGTCCCCCGTAACAGCCCGAACTGCCGGAAACGATCATCCGCAAAAGAAACATCCCGGAAAAGGTTGATCCCCCGGACTAAGGGAATCTTTGGTTCCCGTGTGGTCGACGTGGAATTTATCGACTGTTCAAGGTCGCCTCCCCTGACGCCTCTTCCTGCAAAATTCAAACGGTCTCGTCACTACTTCAAGAGGATAGACTCGAATCCTTCGCCCTTCAAGTCAGTTTTCAATTATGCACCACGATCCTCTCACCCTCCGCTTGCATACTGTATTATTTTTCTTGGGGGCTGGCTTTACGGTTATCTCTAGCATGCAAATAAGGCCGTGAGCATTACCGAAAATTCCAATCAACCCGTATGTCATTAGCCATTTTCAATTTATTTTTCAGAATTTTAACCCTGTGTAACTTTTTATAAAAATGGCGATTAGAACATTTGAATTTTGTGATATCGAATGCGTTTCACTTACAAGGGAACATATTCAGATGAGAATGGCCGATTTTGATGAAACTAATGTGAGATATAGTTCTTCGAAAAATGTTTGACACGTATTTTTTTTTTATCGGCAACCATCCACTTTGAAGCGGTGAAAACAGTCCTCAATGTTGGGAGTCAAAACCATATTTTTTGAGGTATCTCGGAAACCAGAGGTCGAAAAAATTTGAATTTTTTTTTAAATTGTGTTTTTTCAATGGGAAATGTAGTCGCGCAAAAATTTTTTAACAAACTTTTTTTTTCTCAAAAAATGTGGTTCTGACCCCTGACTTCGAGGGCTGTTTTCACCACCTCGGAGTGGATGGTTGCCGATTAAAAAAAAATACGTGTCAAATATTTTTCATCAGTATCAACTGAATATGTTCCCTTGTTAGCTAATTAGCGCCCAATAAAAGCGAAGAAAGTTGCGCATAATTTCTACTTGAAAATACGGAAAAGGGGTCGGAGCCAAGTGCAAACAGAAATTGCGAGTGGTCCCAGGGACCTCTCAGAGCGATTGGAGTTCCATCTGTGAATTTTTAGGAGAATGTGAGCGCGAGACAGAGAGCAGGGAGTTCATTTGACGTAAAATTGAATTCGACGACTGTAGCGGCGTTGGAGAGCTTTTATCGCGCGTTGAATAGAACTCCGAAGCGAGTCGAGGATCTTGACCCACGGTTGAAGCGATTCCAAGGCGTCTCGAGCCCATCGCTGGACACCTTCACAAAGGGAAGAGCCTCCTTTCCGATTGTCGATCGCCGGAGCCGATTCCGCTTGTCCTACTGACGCTGATTTCACCGGAGACTCGTTAACACCTTGGTAATTGGATGTACCGTTGTAATTGCGAGCCACGCGACAGCACCGCGGGATTGTGGGAACGATTATGCAACCCCAAAAATTAAGACCTCCGTCCACAGTGGAATCGATCGCATCACGAGCGAGACTAAAATCGATGCAAGCATGATTTTGAACAACATCGTTTCGCAAATTCTAAGTCCGATCCCGGAAAACGGAAGCGGAATTACGGGGATACACGACCGCGCTCGTAATTCCGGGCGGTCATGATTCCCGCGACAAAGGAATGAAAATATAACGAGGCAAACTTATCAATTTAATTGCTTCATTGATTCCCGCGGCCGGCGAGTGTGGCGCAACATCATTATTTTTAATGCAGCCGTCTAGTGGACATAAATAATGAGGGGCCGGCTGTTTGTTTAAAATTGCATTCGTCGGGATTATTCGGTCGTGTTCCGGTAAAAATGGATGTTGCCGGTGACGCAACACCGAGCGCCGCCGCCCGCCGCCGCCGGTAAATTTCGAGCCCCGGTTTGAATTTATCTGCCTTCGGATCGACCTGTTAATAAATTATGACCGTTATTAATATATCGGCCCGGCGTAAATGCAGTGTTCTCTTTTCTTCATCGAAGTCGATGCTTCCGACATTTTTTCTCTGTCCTCGAATAGTTTACTATTTAGGCTTCCCAAATGACGAACGTTAATTACACGTGCAGACGCCTGGGTTGGACTTTCAATAGAAATTTCAATAGCGCCGCTATTTCCACGGTTTCCCGATTAATCGAGCTTTTTGGTTAAAAAGTCTTCAGCCATGGACCTTGTACAAATTATGAAATAATCGTAGCGGAGACCGGGGCAAGTTGATCTCTACATTTTATTAACCCTTAGCGCTCGGATGGAGACTCCGAGGCACCACTGACAATTGCTATGCCATTGTTAAAAATATTGTTCACATTATTGCTTTTGTTCGTATTTAATAAGCTACTAGACATTTACATATTATATCAGTTTCATATGCAAAAAATGAAAAAAATTGTATAGATTGGAAATATTCTAGAATGGGAAAATTTGTCGATTTTGAGTTAAAATAGCTCCGAGTGCAAACGGTTAAAATACCTTAATATTGTCATTTTATCTATATTATATCGTGTTCGCGCATGGTCCCATTGCCGATGATTCTCACGTTAGCGACTTCCAGCCAATAAAACTCGTTTCCGGCGATAAGAAAAATTCTCCGACCGTCAGGGGCGGTATCGGCGAGCAAAACGAAGGGGTCCAAACAAATTCCCCGTGTTAGAGATAGGTGGCTCGCGCGGTTTAATTGATCCGTACCGTTAAGTGTTTCCGGAGGACGTTTAATACGTTATTGGTGCGTGGCGATTTCGCAGCACGCGTTACGAATTCATTAACTCCGGTCCGAGAGATCTATACATGCGATACACAGGTAGAGGGGCGGGGATGGGTCGCACATTATGATCTTGTGCCTACCGGTTTTATCGGACGAGGCCGCTCGTCTACGAACCCGCGGCCGCCACTTAAAATCTTGTTCGCCGGCCGCGGCCATTCCGCCGTTGCTTTAATTGCCGGCATTTTAATCGCGGTACGTCATTCCGTTATTGCGGAGCAAATTGCCAAGCGATTGGCCCCCGACCGACCTCCCCTCCGCCGCTGAAATCTAATGTCGAACGTTCCGGGAACTCCGCAGTCCGATATCTCGAAAAATACTTTGCATTCCTGGCCTCGTTCGGCTTGGGAAAAGTGGGGAGCTGACGGATCATCGAGAAATTGGCGGTAGAAGCTTAGTATGTTTAGAGAATTATGCTAGTTTTCCTGAAATATCGTTTTAAGGAGCCTCTGTCGCGGGGAACGTGTGGGGGTGCGCACCCCTAACTTTATGAGCGGTTTTCTCGAGTACTATAGCAGATATTTGGATAAATCCAAATGCTATTAGCGAGCGAATCTTAGATCTACTCGGCATAATTTTTCCAAAATTTTGGAACATTTTTTAAGAGTAGAGAACAATTTTTAAGGAACATTTTTGTTCTGCTAAAATTGTTAAAAAAAATGCATTAAATAGGTTCAAAATGCAGAAGCTTTTTCGATTTTTGCTCAGCATCGACTGTTCGGTGCAAGAGTCGGAGTAGGACGATTGTCGCACGGTGAGATCATCGATTGGAGATTGTTTATGGGATTCCTCGAGCATCTTCGGCCACGGACGCGAGTCGGGGCGCGTTAGAGACGGAAGCAGGAGGCGTCGAGGAATTATTACGTTCACGGTTTGCTAATCCGCAGTCACGTCCAATCTAGCATTGAACTCGTTCCGACGGAACGCAAACGGTCCGGGGAAACGCGAGAGAGGGAGAGAGAGCCGCGGGTACGGAGTTTGAACCAAAGGAGAGAGAGCCCGGTTGCTTTCAGTCGTAGGATGCTGAAGGCACTGCGGTTGCCATGGCGACCCACCACCACCGCAGCCCGATGTAATTATTTGAAAAACGCCCGCCGCAGCCCCATCCTCTCCGCCCACCACTCCCGGGGGTTGCCAGTACAGGGCGATGCAAAAGTAGCCGCGGTCTTTTGCATCGGGGCCAATCGAAGATATCGACGCCCCCCCCCCCCCGGGTTCTTGCATCTAACGTCGTAAACTGATCTGCTACGTAGATCGAACATCAATGAGCTCGAAACTGGATCACCGGATCGTTAGTCCAATTTCTGAACGCTTTCAGCCCCCGTATCATTTGAATACTCCGGTTGATATCCTGATGCACCTTGTTGTCCCATAAATCCTCGGTGTTCTTCCGCGGAAATGAACGTCAATGGTTATCATTTTATAGGAATTCATCTTTACGTCTTCAGGAAGACCATCTCTTTTCAAGAACCCCATCTTCAAGAACCCCTTCTTCAGTTTAATATGCGTGTTCGAAGTATTTTTTATTCGGTAACTGATGAATCCAGTAACAGATTCGAATTAAAACAGAGTTACAATTGATGAATTGCGAGGGCTACGAATTAATTTGTCGCAGTAATGCAGGGTACTAGCGTCTAGTAATAAGTAAAGTACCATTTCTATAATCATAATTCAGTGTAGCACAGTTAAAGGTCCATTCCTGTAAGCAACTCGTTAAGCTCTCCATTGTCAGGTTACTAGACTGCGGATTTAACTCATTTATAACAAAAAACAGTACGTGCAGTTGAAAACGATACAATGATCAAAAGAATTTAAGAACGTTGAAGAGTCGCAGCCTACTGATTACATGGAAATCTCGAATTTATCTAATTTTAATTTTATTAATAACTTTCCGATGGATAACGAGCCTTTGAAGGATTGCTGAGAAAATCGTGGAAGATGTATGCGAAGGTCAGGGTGATGGGATCCCCAAACAGCAGTTTCACCTCGTTCGCTTTTATTTCAATTTAAGGCCGCGTTTGCATCCCCGCGTCTTGCGAGGGGGGTTGCTCTCGAGTCGGCGGGTATTCGGGTCGGATATTTCTCAAGGGAAAATTCGCGGCGGAGGAAAAACACGGAATAAGCACGCAGGGACGATTACATCGGCTGATAAATGCCGAGTAATATCGTAATGCCTTCGCGCAGGCCCTGAAGCTCTCTCTCTCTCTCTCTCTCATCGAACCGAGAAGTCGCTTTTGAACCGTATGGAGCTTCAAGATCGGGCCACGCGGGGACAAGCTCGCGGATACTCGTCGTTTCAACGAACGATTTACGGATCCGGTAAGGAAAAATGATTTTCTTGTTGTTTCTGCTGTAGCGTCTGCAAAGGGGATGCAGCGAACTCGAAAAATGTCAGCGACCCACGAAATTACTCAACCCGGAAATGTTAACCTCGGTGAATAATAAACGGTATCTTGGAAAAAAATACATGTGCAGGGTCGGAAGACTGCTAGCTAACCCGCCTCCATCGGTCAGACTGCTTCCGGTAGCTTCCGGTCCCGGAAAGTTCCGCGACCTTGACTTCGCCAGGTGTTTTATTAGTTTAGCAGGAGGCTCGGTTTCGCAGTTACGCAACGGAACCACTCGGGGAGCCTTACGGGCACGGTCGTGATCGTAAATTCTGCCTAGACGAGGCGTGCAAACGTTACGATGACATTGCGCGATACCGGGGCTGCAGGGCGGAGGTAAATTTCCTCTGGCGGCCGACCAAACGGCGAACAAGGTGAATCGCGCGCGCGCGCGCGTCCGCTGAATTCTGGACACTCGGCGAATTAGCATGAAAACGAGCCTGAGTAGAGCCTACCAGAATAACTTACTCGCCGGGATTAGGGCTGCTCGAAGCCTGAACGGAACGGCCGAGAGCCCCCGCGTTCATCGGGAAAGACTTGTTGCTACAGCTTATCGAGCGCAGTTAGACGGAGAGTGTTCCGGTCAAAACGATACCGACATACCTCGGATTTATGCCAATTTACACGTTGTACAATTTTCACCTGGCTACTTAATATTCATTTGTCATCCAGCCTGATGAGAGAAACGCTCTACTCGAGAACTATAATCTTGCATAAACTTCTCTGTACCGAATTCAGCGGACAGCGTTCAATCACCATATAGGAAAATGAATTTCCATTATCAGAACATTTGAATCGCGAGGGGTTAATATTCGGAGAGGAACACAACGTTCCAGACTTATTGACCTTCTGACCGAGTCTACATCGATTCTCCTATCATAAGATACATCGTGGCACTTTCATCGGCGTATTTACAGACGATTGAAAAATTTTAGATCACAAATTAATGACATTTGACGCGTAAACGCATTGAAACTATAAAGTACATCATTGAATATCGTGGAGAATTTTGTTTATCGACATAAGGGTCGAAGAGGGCGCTGGGGAATGAAAATCTTCGAAGGAGAAGTTTCGTTGTTCCAATCCTGATAATAGCTGAAAACAATTTAGACGGGTCCAGAGATCAAAGATGAGGGGTGGCGAAGAAGGATACGGGGGTGGAAGATGAAACGGGGGGGTATGGATAGGAGCCACGGGGAAGGCGCCAGGAAGCGGCTGATACGTCGGGGTTTACGGGCTGGCGCGGCGTGGCTGCGTTACGGATCGACGTGGCCACTCGCGGGCTCACCTTCCTCTTTCCTTCCTCACTCGACCTACTGGCGACCTACACACCTAACCTGACGTGCCACGGGTCAAGCAGGACTCGAGAGAATCGCTACGAGGGAAAGAGAGAAAGGAGAGAGGAAAGGAAGTCGCCGCGCGAGCACGAGACGGGAGCAGGGGGTTGTTGGAGTGGGGTCAGTTCGTGACCCGACCACCTGTGGAAGCAGCCGGTAGCTACTTCTTGTTTGCTGTTTGCGCATACCTACCTACCACTTATATACGTACTGCTACGTATTACGTAGGCGAACCGCCAGCCGATGACCGTGGTCACGGCTGGAACCGAAATCACACCACCGCCTGACCCTTCGAGGAGCGGAATCATACCTCCACCAGGTCATTCTGGGTTCTATGAGTTGTGTCAGAATGCAACGATATCATTGCGTCTTAGGTTTATGTGTTTAGACTTAAGGGATGATTTCACCCGCGGTCGGTAGTGACCCGGCGGGGGTGTAAAGGACCGTTAATGGTGTTACGCTCGCCGAGTCTCTAATAATTATGATATAAATAAATGTAAGATTAACGTTCGATTCATCGCCTTGACGGCACCGTTAAGGGGGTAGGACCCCCTCTAAGGGGTCCCTAGAATACCCTAGAAATTTGGGCGATACATGGGTTTGCGCGGTACGGGTTTTCGTCCTTAAATGAGCATATTTTTCGCTGGACAAGAGCTCATTCGAAAGAGAAAGGTTCAATGAAGGTGGCTCAGTCCACGATAGCATCCAGAAAACTCATCCAATGGCATAAAAGTGGCTTGGATTACATGGCTGAACAACATGAATTTTGGCTTACTTCTAACACTTATTACAAAATATATGCATAATTTCATATAACAAAGGGGCTGAACCTCCTTTATTTAACCTTCCTCTTTCGAACGAGCCCTTGTCCAGCGAAAAATATGCTCATTTAAGGACGAAAACCCGTACCGCGCAAACCCATGTTTCGCCCAAATTTCTAGGGTATTCTAGGGACCCCTTAGAGGGGGTCCTAACCCCTTAAACTGATCGATTAACAAATAAATTGACCGGTTGAATAAATAAAATGGTACGAGTTAATTGCGCCAGTAGGTTAATGAAATTGAGTCAGTGTTTTTTCTACGGAGTGTTAAGGTCTGAGTTAGGTGCGTCACCAATTGCGCGGTATTTTTTCTGCTAACTGGTGGAAGAATGTTGCTCGACGGCGCCAGTTTTTCGAAAGCGTTTAGAACGTGACGGGCGCCAATGCAGCGGCAGCCGCAAATTGCATTGTCCCCCGTTATTTTGACAAACATTTGTCGAGCGTGGCAAATCGACCAATAAAACGGGACAATTTAACCCGGCATTTAGATATAATTATAACTTAACGCGCGCGCTCCGTCTGTTTGTGATTGTAATTGTAGCGGTAACAACGTTTAGGTCCGCTCCCATTGTTTTACAATGATTTAAACGGTCCCAGTCGATCGAATTTATGGCGCGCTGCGAACTAATCGTCGAAAAACAATTAATTACTCGGATGCTTCTCCCTCTCCCTCTCTATCTCTATCTCTGCGGCACTGACCTTTGCCAAATGCCGAGGGATTGTAAACTCCAGCTCGAGGAAAAAAAGCCGGCGGGGAACGATCGCAGCAGCAGCCGTCATCAATTTGTCATTGCGACCGCGTTTGTTCGGCTGCAAGGTGCATTAAACCGTCTTTATTCGCGATTAATTATGACCGAGGTTGGAAGTACTTACAAACGAGGTGATTATGGAGTAACGAGTGTAATAAAAACAGCCAGACGATCATCCATCGGGTGTAATTACAACAAGTGTATCGGATGCAAATAATTAACCCCGTCGCTGGCTAATTAAATTATTTTTATCGACGATTAAACGCGAGAAAACTACCGATTTCCCAGCACAGCTGAACCGCTAATCGCAAGAGTAGAAAAATGAATCCATTTGCATTTTTATTAATGGTGTTAATTCAACTGCGCATCTTGGAAAAATCAAGTACTTGTATTTTTATTAGCGGTGTCGATTGACTATGAATTTAAAGAAATCATTTGCAACGTTATTTGCACTATAAACTGGGAGCAGTCGTCTAGGTACTATTTTATAGTCAACAGCCATCCCCAATTTCTAAAACACCCCTCGCGATAATATTGACATTTCACGAAGATCGCACGGATTCAGCAAAGAGTTGGTGTAAAAAGTCTCGGGGGCCCCCAAGGGAAACATTTTGACACGGCAGAAAAAGTGCAGCACGGTGCATATTCGCACAATCGGTCCCCGTCAGCAAGCATCATCCCCCAGCCCCCAGTATCCGGCGTTGACACGCGCGCAAAGTCGTCCCCGTTGATGTAATAACACGGAACTACATCATATCGCCATAGGTATGATATACGCGCCGCTTAATAGTACTACGGCCATTCATGCCGCGAGTCACCGGCAGCTTAGCGCTCTATTAATCACAGATTATTATTCATGCGCCTACCGGCGGTCCGTGGCGCTTTTAGCGCCGCTGACTTTTGTCGCCCCATTGCCTCGGAGCTCTTCCCCAGCCTCGTTTCTCTCTGTTCCGCCTTGCTAGTCTGACTTCTACCTTCCCTTTCGCTCTATCTCGTTAGCCTCGAGCCTCTCCACCTGAATTCTTTCCGGTTCCTTTCGGTGCCGCTTCATTAACCGGCACGTGGTGGAAATGGAATCGGGAAGCTTGCTGAAACTCTCACTTAAAAAAAGAAAAAAAAAAACAACCGCCAATCCATCGTTGTGGCCACGGTTAATTGATTTTCGTGGGAATCTTTGCCCCGGCTGCTTTTTATCATGGAATTGTTTGTCGGGTTGCGGGTAGCTGCATTGTGTTCGGCAAATAGAACGTTGATAGGCAACCGTGGCTATTCTTGCTTCCACTCGATAGCTCACAGGTGGTTCATAGTGTACAGGGGAAAATGATCATTAACCTCTCGCGCGACGATTTGTCTTACCGTTGCAGCGATCAGAACTTCTTCGTTGACGATCGCAATTTCGGAAAATTTATATTTATCGAGTGCCTATTTTTTCTCCCATGGCTATACGCGATGCGTCAAATCAGCTAGAGGCGTAGCGGTCGTATGAAGGTCATTGACATTTTTCGAAATTGATACATACATTTCTTTTATACATATCAATTCCTGCTATTCTCCATAAAAAAAAAGTACTAGGAGCACATGGCCGAAAAATTGGGCTTCCACCAAAAATATTCTAAAAAGACACCCGTGGATCTTTCCATTCATCGCGTTTCGCCGACGTCTTGCGTCGCCAGCAAAACCAGGCTGTCCTATCTCTGTCCGTCGCCGGTCTCGTTTTTCCTCCGGCAAAAAGGTCGAGCGAAAAAATGCAGCTGCAGCGAAAAAGCTACTTGTTCGCACCTTTTTGTCCCCGATACATCGGTGACCGACAGCGGGTAGAAAAAAAAAGGGTTTCGTTCAACGGCGGCCTCTGCTCGCGAGGTTTTTTTCGGCCGTGTTACGCGCAGTACGCGACTCTTCTTCCTTTTCTTTTTTCCACGGTTGGTCTCGGAGAGCCTGGCCTCTTTTTTTCCCCGCAGTTCCGAGCAGCGTAGACGTATCTGGAGCACACACGTGACTATTCTTGAAGGAGAGCCTGCTATAGTACTACTCGCTTGCTCGTGTCAATGGGTTCGTACCCTCGCCTCGCCTCGCCTCGCCTCGCCTTGCCTCGGCTTGCCTTGCGTCACGGCTGTCCGTTTTTTGCCGCGGCTTCGGGGACCAATGATTAATTATCGCACCGGCCACTCATCCCGCGAGCGTGACGGGATGCAAAAAGAAAGAGACACCGATCGACGACTTCATTTCCTGGTGCAACGGGATGCTAACGTTCGTCTGCCGATTCGATCGTGCACCCTTTCAGTATTCGATTGGACAATTTCGTAGACCGTGAACAAATTTATTGGGCGATTTTTGGGCTCGGACAATAGTCCATAACGATTTAGAAATTCATTTTAAAGGTCGTTCTAGAAGTCTAAAATTTTATTTCATTCCCCAAAAACAAATTCAGTGGAATCGATTCAGAGCGAAATAAATTTCAATCTGTATCTATGTCTGTCCATTTACGAATTCATCATTAGAAATCACGCCAGTCCGAGCACGTCGCGACACCCCAAATATGAAAAAAAAAAAAAAAAATGATATCGAGCATTCGCGTCTGACCAACGCAGAGGCTGATAAAAGTTCCTCTTCCAGTCCATAAATCGTGATTAATTTTCCGTCGGTGGTGGAGAAATATCGCCGGGCTCCTCGGCGAAAGCGTTTTCCCGGTCTGTCCGGCTTGATTTTATTAAAAGTAGATCGCCCTGGAACGCTGGGCACAGTGGGCACCCTACTCTCTCTCCCTCTATCTCCCTTCTTCTTCTTCTTTCTTTTTTATCGCAAATTAATTTCGCAGAGACGGTCGAGGGGCGAAAGGTGCTTGCCCGTCGAGGCTGGGGACAGGGACGTGTTCCTACGTCATTAATTTGACAGACGAGCACGCGGCACACTAGACGTCGTCCGCCGTTCTACGTACGAGAGGCCGCGTGTGCGGGCTCGGTTAATTGACACTTAATTGGCCGTAATTAAGTTAACTTCGCGAGGCACGTGGCCCCGGCTCCAACGGAGAGATTGACCAGGCGCAAACAACGCGGTTTATTGAATATATGATGAATGATGCACACTTTTAAGCCTCTGAGATCTCTCCCACTTTTTCAACAATATTGCTGTCCTACTTGCGCTCGCGGGCTTGTTCTCTGTCCCTTGGCCCGAGTCGCTGTTGAAGCATTCATGCTACTTTCGGGACTCGACAGGATCATTGCACTCCAGGCTTCTTTCCTCAATCTTGCTATCCTCTTTGCTCTCGCGAAGATCCTTATGGTGTCGTTTGCGCAGACAAGCTAATTGATCCTGAAACTGACGGAATTGGGCATCATCGATTCGTGCTACTTCTGGGAGTCGGCAAGATCATTGCACTCCCATTTTTCTACATTATTATCCTCTTTGTTCTCGCTCTTCGCTTCATTCGCGTTTTTCTTTACTCTTGCTTTTAATTTTATTCTTCGTCCTTTCGAGCAGAGACTACTTTGTTGTTCTTCGACTTGCTAGGCTTCTTCTCGAACGATGCGTACTACTTTCGAGTTCCACAAAGATAGTTGCATCTTGCGCTACTTCTTCGACAATCTTGCTATCCTTTTTGCTCTTGCGAAGATCCATATTTTGTCGTTTGCGCAGATAAGCTAATTGATCCTGAAATTGGCGGAATTGGGTATCAACGATTTGTGCTACTTTCGGGACTCGGCAAGATCATTGCATTCCCATTTTTCTACATTATTATCCTCTTTGTTCTCGCTCTTCGCTTTATTCGCAATTTTCATTACTCTTGCTTTTAATTTTATTCTTCGTCGTTTGCGCAGACAAGCTAATTGATCCTGAAACTGACGGAATTGGGCATCATCGATTTGTGCTACTTTCGGGACTCGGCAAGATCATTGCACTCCCATTTTTTCTACTTACGTATTGCTATCCTCTTTGTTCTCGCCCTTCGCTTCATTCGCGATTTTCTTTAGTCTTGCTTTTAATTTTATTCTTCGTCGTTTTGAGCAGAGACTACTTAAACGTTCCTCGACTTGCTAGACGTGTTCTTGTGCTACTTTCGAGTTCCACAAAGATAGTTGCATCTTGCGCTACTTCTTCAACAATCTCAAGATCCTCTTTGCTCTTGCTCTTCATTTTATTATTCTTTATCTTTCAGTGCTCCCCGACTTGCCAGACTTGTTCTCGAACAATTTATGCAACTTTCGTGCCCCACAGAGATAATTATAACCTTTCCCTCGATCTTACGATTTTCTTCGCTCGCGCTGTTCGCTTTATTCTTCTCCCACAAACAACTTAGTTGGATCGCAACTTGCCAGACTTGTTCACGAACAATTTATGCTACCGTCGAACCACTACTACCCGGTTGCTCTTGAACTTGACGGACACGCTCATGAACAATTCACACCGGGGACGTGATTAGTCCTCGGCGCCTGTCATCCCACTGTCGGTCGCCCCGCAATATAGTTGCCAATTGAAATGCAAAGTTTGAAACCGAACACAATGGCTCGGCCGACGATTTTTTCCTCGCGTTCTAGGCGAGTCCGCAATCGACATTCCTCGGGACATTGTTGCACCGGTGTGCGCATTCGAGGAGAAAGGGTCTTCGGTGAAGTCGAAGAGCCCTTCCGATGTAGAGACGATCCGGGACGATCCTACACGTTTAATTAACTAGCCATTGTCTTTTAACTTGTATGTATGTAGATTTTCTGAAAAACTCTGAACATTGGTCAATATTAAATGCAACTTACAAGCGAGCGTGCAACGATAGGTGATTATTATACCGCGGATCTTTATGCAAAAATTGTCTACGCCAATTACAAGGTATTGGAAGCGAATGAAAATTTCTTTTTTCCATTAGTAATATCCATTAATACTTTCGAATGCTTCTTATCGTTCTATTAGTTTCACGTTTGATCTAGTCATTTTTACCGTAAGTGCTAAATAAGGCTTCGGCCAGGTAAAGTGTTAAGTTCTGTCCACACCGATGCAACTCTTTGTCGCCTTTTGTCTAGAATAAAACAAGAAGAAGGCGACAAAAGGCGGGAAAAAGTTGTTCGGTGTCGCTCCACTGTGGACACAGCTTTCGACTGCAGGTTATATACATATATACATATACATATAGCGAGCGCTCGATGATGGGTGACTATAGTCCCCGGTAGCAGCGGGAGGGTAATATTGGAGGTAATCCGATTCTGTTATTAAATATTCGGCGCGCGAGATCCGCGTCTCGGCGAGCACGCGCTCGCCATCGATCAAGGATACGCTCGAGCGGGGAGAAGGATACGCGAGGACCTCGAGTCAGGGTCAGACTCGGGAAGGTGGCGACCTAACCTGAAATCCCGAGGCAGGTAATTCACCTCCACCTTGAATTCCGGCGTCTGGTGCGTATATGTAATCACCTGTCGCTGATGGAGACTGACCTTCTGCACACTTTCGCCCGTTTCACATCACCGTGAAGCGAATACATTTGCATCTCGTCTCCTTCCAATATATCCCGCTCCATCCTCTACTCCGTCCTCTTTCTTTCTTTCGTTGGTCTCGTTCTTTTTCATTCTGTCGTTCGACAAAAGGCGACGGGATGTTCGGCGTCCTTGGACGACGCAGCTCGTCTCTCTCTTTCTCTCTCTCTCTCTCTCTCTCTCTCTCTCTCTCTCTCTCTCTCTCTCTCTCTCCCTCTCTCTCTCGTCGGCTCACTCGCCGGCTAGCGTCGCGGAATAATCCCTTGTCCTTGCGGGCGCGCGCCGCGTCCGTTTATAGATCGGCTCGATCATCGCGCTTTTATCATTTCTTCTCCGTTTTCTACCTTTTCGGGTCACCGTACCGTCGTCGCGTCGCTGGCGGATACGGGCCTCGGCCGCTCACATTTGGGTTAATGATTCCCGCTCGGTCCACGGAATCAAGTGCTCCGTAGGCGGAGCTCGGCTTTCGTCGAGTGCTACAGATCGTTACCGCGTTTCCCAAGGTCTCCGAGACTTCGGCCGGATCGCTGCACCAGAACAGATCCGATCTGGAGGGCTCGGATCCTCTAAGAAAATACCCGAGCACTGGATTCCTCGCGGCTAGAACATCGAACGTGGGGCTGGGATTGCCTGGGGGGCCAATGGTGTGGGCTCCGATAGAATCGGGAACAACGAATACGTTTTTACTCGGGGCACTGAATATGTAGCGCATCTACAGAGCCGTGCTGTCTAGAAAGAACAGGATTGGCAGACTACTGTTTCTTTATTCGATGTCGTTTGTCTTGGAGCGTGGCTCCCGGGGCAAATTCGGAATGCTCCCGGAGCAAAGAGCATTCTTGTCCATCCTTGGTTGTAATCCTTGATTCGTGCTATTCTATGCTTCGTTTGCTATTCGAAATTGAACTGTATGTTTTCATTTAACCGTACGCTCCTGTTCCGTGGCGAATTCATCAAGCTAAATATATTGGTGTTTCAAGGTCATTCAAGGTCATTCGTTGCTGTCCAAATCATACCTTCATTAAATGTGTAGAAAAATAATATATCTCTTCTACCCTCTATACGAAGGCTTGCCACAAGGGACATCTATCAACGCATTAATTGAGGAATTTTTTATAAATTAGGGCTGTCCGTAGGGGACCTAAACTGGTCCCAGCTATCTCACAGTCTCCGAGGAAAGGCTTCCAACGTTCCATAATTTAGGCGAACGGGTCGCGCTCTGGTTCCCCCGGTCCCCAAATTTACCACAAAACGAAGTAACGAGGATTCCCGCGGGAAATCGCAGGGAAGGTCCCATATCCCCTGTCGTCCGGTCATCCCGTCTCTCCCGGCCCCCCTCGGGCTCCCAGTAATTGGCAGAAAAGAGGTCGTTTTGTTTTCGGGCCCGCGCCGTCTAGAAGTATAAAAATTCGGCCGGTTTCTCGAGATGTAGATGCGTTCTCGGAAGCGGGTTGGGCCTTGTCCGTGCAGCCAGGTGAACCGTGAGGGGCGGGAGCGAGAAGAGCAGAGAGAGAGAGAGAGAGAGGGAGAGAGTGAGAGAGGAGGGAGAGGACGAGCCCGATCCTGATGTAAAACCCGGCGAAAGTATTGTCCCGGGGTTTGCTGGCGGCAATAGCATTGTCCCGTGGCGCAAAAGTTCGCGTCCTACCCGCCGGGACAACTATTGTCCTTTGTTGCGCCGTTGCTTCTCCCTGCGTGTTCCCTCTTCGTTGCTTCTTTTCCCTCTTGCTGGTGCTGCTGTTGCTGCCGTGGCTGGTGTGCCTCTCCACCTCCGAACCCTGTACCCCTCCCCTCTCCTCCTCGTCGTCGTCTCTCCCTCCTCTTTCTGTTCTATCCACCATTTCTGGCATCCTCATGCGGCGTCTGCTCGCGCTTGTTTGTTTCCACGCGCTTTAACGAATTCCGACCTTCGAGAACAGACGTAACGCCGTTACGTCGCGCGAGATTCTCCGTTTCTCGATCATCGGTCTCCTCGATCCGCGATCCGACGATTATAACACCTCCAAAGGACTCCGAAGACGACGGTGGTTGCCAGGGGTGGTACCTCGGGTTACCAGCAGTCTGCCAACAATCTTGGGTACCCGGCGTCAAAGGGTTGCGCAAGGTTCTCTCCTTTTGACACTTTTCACCTTGGACACGTATCAGTCCGCGGGAATCGCGTTTGATACCCGACTTTCGAGGTGATCCCGAGGCGCTGCTTTGCTATTCTAATGTCGCGCCGCGCCGGCGAGGAATATTCCGCGTTGCGAAAGCTGCGGAGCATCGGCCAATTTTCCGAAACCGACGGCTTCGGCGTACACGGTGAATTCGTTTTCACTATTTTTCAAGGCCGATTGATCGACAGTGTCGTACCGTTGCAATAGACTTTTTCGCGCGCCATACGTCGGGGTGCTTTTTTGCGACAAATCTCATCCGATGGGATAAAAACATTCTGTGGTCGTCGGTAGTGGAGCGAGGGTCTATCTTGACCCGGAGTAGCAAAGAAAATTAGTATTTTATACAGAATTAAAAAATTCTGCAGCCTTCGGTAGGAGGAACAAGGGTCTATATCTTGACCCAGAGTATCAAAGAAAATTAGAATTCGCAGTCCAGTGATTTCTGAAGAAGGATGACATACAGGGTGCAATTTTGCTGAAAAATTGTTTGTCCTCCGATCGAAGGTGTACCCCTTGTTCTAATTACTTCGTGCAGGATAATCTTCGAAAAGCAGAGTGCACCGGCGGAGAGGAGCGAATAATAGCAGTTTTTCGCGAGCCGCGTAATCCATAGCGCATTAATCACGGGTTTATGGGAATCGATGAGACTTAATGGGACGAGCTGCGAATTAAAATCGCCGGCTATCTTGTCTATGATCGCACAGATAATTGCAGGCCTGTCTCGACGGCTAGGTGCAATTCCACTGACATCTTCACCGATCGTCTTGCGCCGGTGTCTAGCAGCAAAACCGGGCGGCAATCGTTTGCATAGGTGTATAGTATATGTATACGCAGCCGAGATTTTTACGGGACACAGCAATTTGTACCTGAAAGTATGCGCTGAGTCGCCGTCAGCTCGTGTCTAAATGGCCGGATACAAATGCTTCGCATTGTTGCCAGCGAAACCGGTCGATCGTTGCTTATGATTACGCTCGACTCGAAGTCTCCGTGATCGCTGGCTTAAACTTTTGTCTGGATAATTAACAATCTTCGCGTGTACGACGAGAGAATGATCAAATTAAACAGGAAAAATTAACCTTGAAAATCTGAACTTGGACGAATTTTCGAAGAAGATTTCCGATCGTTCTAAATACCGAGCGAGATGTTTTGAGGAACTCTTTCCGGAAAAACGGCTCGCAGCAGCGCCGCAAACACCGTAAATTACGAAGTCTCTCGGCATCGCGAAAATATAGAAAATCGTTACGAGAAACAGGGAACGCCAGAGTTCCCAGCAAAACGGCGATGAATTCGCGCGCGTCCCCGGGAACCTCGACCCGTTCTGCCCGGGATAGCTACTGTCCTTCTTCTCGGTTTTTCTGTCGTTCGTTCGTGCAATATTCTAGCCTACAAAAAGGACAGGCAGCGCAATATTAGATTGTGCGTCCGGCTCGCTGCCGCCCGAACCGAACTGCGAAGATCCTGAAAAGTGTTTATTAATATACTCTTGATTCCGCCGAGTGGGGTATCTTGCTTCTCTTGAGCTCCTTTGCTCCAGCATTCGAATGACTCTCCTACAATGAGTGTCTTCAAACGAGTCTCCGAGTTGTTGGGCTCTGGTGAAAAATCAGCGCGAATGAAAGATCAATTTTTGTAAATCTGGAACGAGTCGGCTGTAACACATCGAACACACGCGCATATTCATTCTTCCGATAAATGCATAAAATTCGCAGTCTAACGATCATCGTACAATTGACGCCACTGAACATCCGTTTACTAATACCGAAACGAACTGGTGCAAAGTGGACAGTTCATTATCAAGTAGCTAAGAATTTGTACTACCGCTCCTATGAATGAAACAGGCGAGAAGCCTGCATGAAGCGCGCAAAATTCGTGCGGTATTCAATCAGTATTCAACGCGCTAATGGCTAAATATCCTCTAACGGAAAAAGGGCAGAATTTTATTTCAAGTAAAATGAACTCTACGACATACACATTTAATATACCGTGTCCAAAGTCTTCATCTAAACTCTGATTCGACGTTACGAGGCAAGGGGTTGATTTCCAGCGAACGGGGGTGTGTTTCCTCTCGAGGTCCACCATCAAGTTGACTTTTGGCGCGAGGCACACCTGCACGTGGTTCCTTTGGATAGCCGGAGAGCTCGCGGAGCCATCCAAAGACCCAGATCCTCCTCATCCCGGCTCGATTCGTCGAACCGTGTACACACTCTCGCGTGCGCGTCTTTTTCTCGCGGTCGAGGAGGGCCCGGCACGTGTGTTTTTTCTCTTTCCATTCTTTTCTTCTTCTTCTCTCTCTTCCCTCCCCCCCCTCTCTCTCTCTCTCGAGTTTTTTGTCCCGGTTTTTTCCCCGACGCTCGGACCGATTCCACGTCAATAGCATCGCTGCTCGTTAATACATCGTCGGACAATAGTTTCGCCGCGGCTTTTCGCCGTGCGCCCACCTCCGCTCTCTCTCTCCCCCCTCTCCTTCCACCCTCCCTCCCTCCCCCTTGTCGGCCTCCACCGTTCTTCGTTTCCCACCTCTCTCTCTCTCTCTCCTCCCCCTCGTCGCCCCCCTCTGCCCTTTCTCTTGACTCACCTACACACGAGCGTTGCGCGCGCGCGCGCCACGGTAGGTACGTGTGTTATATCACATTATGTACGGCCGCGTGTTGGCCCACGTATCTATGGCCTATGTATACATGCGTTATTCCCGGTGCATGTACTGGGTGAGTCACCTAACTGCGGAACCTGAAATATTTTGCGAACTGTCAATCTTTTCGTCGTTGCCCGGGTCTCGCGTTGCACACCCCCTCGGTGGGGGTGGTTTCCCGCTTGGGACAATTTTCCGCGGCTCGGTGATTCGTTCGTTACCGGTATTTCGTTCTTCTTGAGCTATCGGTAGCGTCGGTTATCGTCAATTATCCTCGGTTATCGAGTATCGGTGCTCGGACCGGGAACCACCCCCGAGGATGGCGCGGCGGCTCAGTTTTTGTGAAATTTAATTTCCGCGCGATTCGCTCGCAATTCGCTCGCTTGCTCGTACACCGAGTCCGTTACTGATGTTCTTCTTTGGATATCGGTAGCGTTAGGTGTCCTCGGGTATCGTCTGCTGTCGTCAAGTATTCTCAGCTATTGTCAGATATCCTCTGGTGTCGTCAAGTATTCTCAACAATCCCCAGCTATCAATTATTAACTATCCTCAGCTATCGTCAAATATTCTCTGCCATTCTCGGCCATCGTCAACTATCCTCAGCCATCCTCAGCTATCATGAGTTATAGTTAGCTACGATCACCAGGACCAAGAAGACCGAACGAATCACCCCGAGCTGAACGCATCGGCTGTGTTTCCGCAAAATTTAATTGCGCGCGATTCGCCCGCTCGACCGGCAGGAAATACGATCGTGCGCGCTGCGTCCTTTTTCCTTCGTCCTGCTGCCTCGCCCACCCCCAACGTGCATGCCTCGCGAGGCGGGAGAACATTTTACGGCAGCATACATTAATGTTTTACAGGGGAACAAGGGAGGGCAGCGCGGCGAAGGCATACTTCATTAGCGGAAATATACGTTATTTGCGCAAAATGGAGTTGTTGATGCAGGTTCGGAGAATTTATCGATCGCGCAATTATATTCTCTCTCTTCCGAAGGTAACTCTGCCGGCGCGTAGGCGTCGCGTCGTCGTCGCTTCGTGGACGTCAAAAGCGAGGGAGGGAAAAGGAGAGAGCCCGCGACGAATCTCCTTCCTCTTCTTCTGCTTATGCTTCTTCTTCTTGTTCCTCTTCTTCTTCTTCTTCTTCTTCTTCTTCCTCCTCAGCTGCTGCTGCTTCCTCTTCTTCCACTTCTTCGAACTTTTTTATCTTTCTTTTTAGGGCACCCCGTTTGTGAACGCCCCTCCCTTCCACTTTCCATGTAATATGTTTATATGCCTTGTGCGAAACACTTTCCTGCATGGCGGACTTGGTGTACAGGGTGGCTCGAAACCCTTGGACCGATACTGTATAATGCTACGTTCGTTATTGCTATTGTAGATTAGGTTCTTTTTGTCGTCGTTAAATTTTGGATTGTTCTATTAATCTCTAGCTAATTTATTATAATTATCTTGTAGATTGTAAACGCCTGTATAGTATGTTGTAATTATCCTCTATATCATTAACCTCTGTCCAATATATTATAATTATCCTTTATGTAACAAACCTGTGCTCAAAGATTTACCGTTAATATGCAATATCTAGTCACTAGCCAACACTATTATTGCACCCTTCAGGAAACTATCCTATCTCCAGCCAATAAATGGTCCCCTATGTCATTAAACTGGGTCTCCATTTCTAATCTTTATTCAACAATTTTTATGCGTTTTAAGATTTAAGAGATTCAGTGTTCCGAGACATATATTTTTAATACTTCAAAAATGACCTCGTTTCGGAAGATCCTCTTAAATGGTTAATGTTTACACATTTATTACAACTGCATGAAGATCCACAATCCGATCACTGGATTGCAAACTTTTATACAAAATGAAAATTCACAACTTAATCACCAAAAAACTAGAGCACAAATATCCTCCATCATTGTTTTCCAGGAACCACCCTCTTAAAAAAATTCACCCCTAAAACATTTCTCCGCTTTTTCAACAACACAAGACTTCGCATAGCTAGAATTTCGAACTACTTTTGCAAGTGGAAAATCTTCGGCAAAGAAGTCTGCGCAAAGTGGCAACTTCTTGCCACTTTGTCGCAGGTCCGAGTCCGGTGAAGAATCCCGCGAGAATCGCTAACGAGTCATTCTTTCGGAATGTTTCGCGCGATGAGAGTGCTCGAATCGCTCGGAGAGCCTGGAGTCGTTTCCAGGACGAGTGTCTCGGAAATCGAGCCGGCTACTTTTGGAACACCCTGTATGGGTTGGAAGGACGAGCAGGAGTGTCGGTGACTCTACGTTCACACTGACGGGACGCACACCGGCGCGTCGCGACGCGTTCCGTGCACCAACACGGAACATCCGAGGGAGCGTGTGTGCGCGCGCGAGCGTGGCCACTCACACAAAGGCGCACGATGCACTTGTCGTGCAGCGCGACCGGCAGCGGTTCTCAACGTCGGTCTTTTCATTATTTGCCTTCGATGCAACAAACTTCTGTGTCGATCTATCCATTATTTTGCAAATCATATTCTTTCGCGATACAATCCATGTTGGATGTCGATGGTCTTATACCGAAGAGCATAATCTGTTTTTCAGAAAATTGTTGTTTATGCCGGGTGCATGTGATTTTATGATTGTAGAATTTTAATTGTTATATTCGGTCTAGGAGTTGAAATATTTTATTTTTACGCGGAGCACAATTGAAAGTCAATTTTTTCCAGAAAATATTCGTGCGCTGATTAAGAGTCGCAAAGAACTCAAGGAACACATTTGCAGCTTGGGACACGATTGATACATTAATTCTGGTATATTTAGTGCAGTAATTGCAATATATTATTTTTCATGTGGAGCATAATTGAAAGTCAATTTTTTCCAGAAAATATTCGTGCGCTCATTAAGAGTCGCAAAGAACTCAAGGAACACATTTGCAGCTTGGGAAACGATTGATACATTATTTCTGGTATACTTGGTGCAGTAATTACAATATTTTATTTTTCATGCGGGGCATAATTGAAAGTCAATTTTTTTCAGAAAATCATATTCGAGTGCTCATTAAGAGTCGCAAAGAACTCAAGGAACACATTTTCAGCTTGGAAACGATTGATACATTAATTCTGGTATTCTTGGTGCAGTAATTGCAATATATTTTATTTTTATGTGGACCATAGTTGAAACTCTCGCGTGTCATTTTAAACAACTATAGCCTGACACTGATTGGCAGCCGGCATCCGAGCAAAATGGTCTCCGAGTCAAGTCCCAGCATCAAGATGCTCTTCTGGGAAGCGAGAATTAGTTCCTGAAGCGACGTGTCCGAGTTCCGAGGCACGGTTCGCGGGAAACGATCGAAGATCTAATCCGCGACACCTGGAAAAAGGCCTAACGAGGGCCAGGGCGCTAATGACATCGGCAAAATTGTCGGAGCGGCACGGGGCAGAGGTTGTAACATAACAGGAGGCCGCCTGGCTCGTTCCCCCGTGTAAATATTTATTCGCTGCGGTCCCGCGTAAAATTGAAAATCTTCATAATGCCGGGCCACAGCGGCGCATACTAAGTCTCGTATTAGCATACATCGCTTAAATCTTGATTCGTGTTTACGCCGCGGGCCCCTCTCGAGCCTCTCGCGGGGGGATGCTGCCTCTTATTAGCGTGCGAAATGAAGAAATAACGGCCGGGGGTAATGAACGTTTCATCCTGCTGCTCTCCGATCGCGGCGCAATCGAATAAGTAACATCGCTCGAATTCTTAAGCAGATTTTTTGGTCGACCGAGAAGGATCGAGACCCGTATCGAAATTAACGTACGGTAGCCGCGATTATTATTTCCCCGTGGAATTGCTGCGAAATTAACGGCAGATTGGTCTTGCTCGTGATCGGTCTGCGAACTGTTGAGAGCAAGAAGTCAACGCGATTCGAAAACCAGAAAATGTGGAATATCTCAGTCGAATATTTCCGGAACTGTTGACGATACTAAAAAATATTTCAGACAAAAGTGAAACGGTACCAGGGCGCACACTTTCCGATTTCTCGTGTGGACGCATAGGGGTCACGTGAAGGTCAACTTTGTTTTTTTAATGGAATAGTATATTTTTTAATACACTACTCGATGCTACTAGTTACTCCTTGCATGCAAGTACTAAATCGCTCGTAGCGAGAAATCATTAATTGAGAAGATATTTCGAGTTTAATATTGAGTACTGGAGTCAGTACTGTGCAGGTCTTAGTACTTATTTGTAGGCAGTTCAACTTCTCAAATTCCTAAAACATGGAGGTTCGTTAGCAGTACATTTCGACAATTTTCCAAAGTGGACACACACGCTACAACATTTTTATGCAGCGATCCTCCAAAATGAACGTCCTCGTCTAAGCGCACTCGCAGTCAGTTCGGTTCACCTGGCACTGCGAGGCGAGCGCTATCGAAGGAAGCCGTAAAAATAGACGGACTGAAAACCGTGCGGGGAAAAATATGAAAAATTTCGCGCTCGTGGAAGAAGAGAAATCGCTCGGCGGCGTGTCTGAAAGCTTCCAGGTATTAATCACGCGTTGCCCGTAAACCTGTCAATGGTCATATTTTTACCAGTGCTGGCGCGTCGTGCGCTGGTGAAGGAAAAGAAGCAAAAGAGGGAGAGAGAGAGAGAGAGAGAGAAGAACAGAGCAGAGCGGAGCGGAGCATAGCCGGCTGGCCGGCTCGGTTCCCTCGTCACGCCGACGAAAATTTCCTGTTCTCCTTTTCCCGGGGTTCGTGCAACGTAGCCGCTGACGCGCGCACTGCTGACACAGTGGACGGTCACGTCAGCAATTGGCAGCGAGCCCGAAAAAATATTTCGCCCCTTGGAGTATCGGTGCTTTGACAGAACGACTTCCCCCCTCCCCCCCTCTCTCTCTCTCTGTGTGTGTGTCTCTCTCGCCTGTAGCCTGTCTCGCGGGTCAATATCGGCGCATAAAATATCTGGGTGACTTAGTTATCATCTATCTTGACGAACACGCGTCCTGTCGCTCTGAATGAGCTAGACCGGTGGTTGACGGCGGGGGCGTTGGGGGAGGGGGGTGTTGTGGGTGGATGTTGGAGCGTCGCGTGGGGATTGAAGCGCGGAATGAGGGGGGTAGCGAACGAGGGTGACCGAAGGAGGAAAACAGAATGAGGACAAGAGAGAGCCGGAGGTTCGCAGGATGGTTGGGGGTGTAGCGCGGGGGTGGAAAAGCAGAATGAAAACGAGAGGGGGCTGTAGGGGGTGTAGCCGAGCGCGCGCGAGAGACACGGCGAGAGAGCCTGATCGCAAGAAAGAATGAACAAGGAGAATAAGGGGAAGGTTGGATAGAGGAAGAGTGGGGGGAATAAATGGTATTTATATTCTCCAAAAATATTCTCTCTGTCTCAACGACAACAGTTCCGACCGGCGGTATTCGGAGTCCGCGGAACACACCGGCCACCATCTCTTTTCCTCTTGTTCCCTCGCTGAACAATCTTGATGAGAGCGGTACGCTCGGAAATAATACACGCGTCTCCGTTTCATCTTCTGCCACACCCAACGGGGGCACCCTTTTTTTCCTTGGGTTTTCTCTGGGGACACTCCGGGAATCGTGTACACGGCTTCGTAACGTTCGCCGGAAAATCTATTGACTAAGGAGTGGGTGTAACCGAACAAGTTATAAAACCGCGTAAATACACCGGGTGGTTCAACGGGTTGCCGGTTGCGCGCTCGCCCCGGACACGTTAACCCCCTCCTCTATCTCTCTACCAGTTCGTTTATTTTTTTGTTTCTCTCTCTCTCTCTCTCTCTCTCTCGCTCTCTCTCTGCTAACTGTTCGACGATCGAACGCCACGCCCATGCAGTTTGCATAATTTCGCTGTACATTATTCGAACCATGTGACGGATTCGAGAAATTATCGCACGACGAGACCCTCCGAAAAGCCTGCGACTCTCGGCCAAGGGTTTTCGGTTGCTGGGATCTCGTCTGCTCGGTTATGAATGCTCGGGGATTCGGCGAAGAGTGATTCTGACGTGAGGGGGACTGCAGGTGTGCCCCCCTTCATGACTTCAATTTAATTCGGTTGCGTGATGGATACGTTTATTAAAATGTTTGTACAAGGAGCTTCTTTTTGCGACGTCTGTCCGCCGCGCCGGTCGGTGTAATTCATTATTCCGGTCTTTTATCGATACGAGACAGTTGACTGGAACATCGTTAGTGTAATGTGTAACTTCTGACAACGGTTTCGATGTTGCTATCGTTGAGGAAAGTTCGAACGGTGGCTCTGTAACCAATGGTCTCAACGATTTCTAGAAACCACTCCCCGAAAAATAATTTTTTTTTCTACCACTAATGGGGAACTAAAATTTTGGAAAAAATTGACGAGACAGTGCCGATGTTTAGTTGTCGATAGAATTTGGATTTGTTTGATTATCTTTTATAGTTGTCGAAGAACAACCTTATCAAATTAGCGGTTCCTCTATAACTCCTCGAAGTAGCATGAGTTCATGAATGGAAATATTTTACTGTCCTTAATGAATGGTTAAAAATTTTGAAAAAAAATTTGCGAGGTAGCGCTAATGTGTAGTTGCCGATACCATTTTGGTTTATTCGAATATCTTTTATAGTCGTCGGGAAAAATGCTTATGATATTAGGGGTTGGTTCGCAGCATCTTAAAACGTCATTTTAGGCAAAGAAGCATTAATTCATGAACTCAGACGTACCGACGACAATTATTCAGTTACATACTTCTGTAGAAATCATAGGGAGCGATATCGGAAGCACCTGTTCGTCTTCGGTATCTCGCTGTCATCGAATTAGGGCGTGTTTAATTATTTATTCGGCGATATCAGGAATCGCTCCTAAAAAACGGCTGGCAGGGTCGTGACGCGACACCGATAGGAGGCAATCGGCCCTTAATTAGAGGTTGTGACGTTCACATTACCGTGGCCGCGGACCGCTAACCTCGTTAGCCCTCGCAATTACGTGTAATGCAGGCGAAAAGGACACCCTCCCGGTTTGATATCGGCCCTCTTTCCCTCCGTCGAATGCGTCTGACGTTATTGGGTTAAGTCGGTCTTTGCGAGGCCCCGAGGAAAATTATGCCTGGCAATTATAATAAACTATGCCCGGGATCCCTCCCTCTTTCTCTTATCTTCTTGTTGTTCGACGCCTGATGAAACGAACGAACTCCTCTGACGGGTCCGTAGAGAGCGAATAATCAACGGAAAATCGCTAGGTTCCGTCTCCGCGGAAAGATTAGGTGCAGCTCGATCGATCGATTATCATCCGAAAATCGAGTCGAATTAACTCCTCTCGTTAACGAATTAAGACGGGGGGCTCGGCGGAGCGAGTCCGTGCACGCGGCGCGATTCTCACCCGGCGCGGCGGTTACGCTAGCTGCCTAAAGACCGGTTTTAATTAAGAAACGAGCCACGATAATTGCCTTCCGCGATGCGCTCGCCCGAATGAATGGGACCGTTTTTATCGTTGCGCGAGCGAGCGCGAACGCGCTCCGCTGTGTTTAAGGAACATAAATGCACACGCGGGCGCGAATACACCTAGCAAAAGTGCTTTGATCCGAACACTCTTTTCTGTCACCGGCTTCTCTCCTTTTCCGCGGACCTAGTGGCCTGTTGCACGTCCAACGTTATAGTCCCCCGGGCCATGCAGCCGCGTTTTCTTAGGCAGCTCCTGACTCTGATCGATTTAAGCCGCGTCCACACGTTACCGTAACCCGCGAACAGATCGACCCCGCAGGTGCTGAGAGAGCTGTCTTCGGGCACAGGGCTTCGCAATATCCCCTTGATCCCTTAAGAGTGGCTAATCCCGAGTCTACCAGCCAGGATTGAAAACTTCGGTATAAACAACCCCGGTACCGCAATTATTCTTTCGCGCGACTATCCTTCGCGTCTCCACCAACTTCCCCGTTGATACCCTAAATGAGGACCTGCAACCTACTCAAATTTTCTCTGACGATTAGATCCGGTCTCGTCTGGATTTAGGGTACGCCGATGATGCTCTAGTAGCTGTGACACTGTCGATGATCATTAGCTCCTGCATGGCGGGACCCGGGTCCATTTAGACCCAGTATTTTAAAGGTATCCAGCCATTCGTTTCAACCAGTTTTAACGCATGTTAAATCCAGATGACCTTTCTAAACCTTCCGAAGCAAGTTGCGTAACCCAAGATTCGTTTTCGTTTCTTCACTTTCTGATTTTGTTTGACCAAACTGATGGGAAAAAGAATGAGTGAGAGAGGGGAGAGGAATCGAAGCAATTCCAGCATCGACTGGCAAGGCCAAAGGGTGACGGGGATCCACGAAGAAGGCGAAAGCGAGAAGAATCGTCCGAGGCCTAGCGCCGTTACAGCATCGCTATGCGTCCACACGCGGATTCGCCTTGTTATCGTTAAATTTAGATAGGACGTGTGTGCGCGCTCGGCCCATAATTCATGAGCGTCTACCTGTCACGGTCCTCTGTCCACGCTCAGGTCGACCTTAAAGGTTGGAGCTCCCGCGATATTTGCGCGGGATCATGAATTATGCACGCGCCGTTTAAATATGAAAGTTTAGTTTTGTGCGCCGCGAGACCTCGCCTAGAGGATCGACCGAACGAATGTTAATCCTCGACTCTTCTTCATTCGATTTTTCATCAGATGACTGGAGCCGATCGTTTTTCTTTTGCGATCCTGAAATCGTCGAACATGTCGATTAATCCCCTCAATATTTACCCTTTTAGCTCAATGAAGACACAACGAAGGAACAACGATTGTTGATAACGATCTTATCCAATATTATTTACAAAAATTTTAATGTAAATAGCAAGTAATTAATTTTGAAGACGAATATTGTCTGTAGCGCGATTGAAAAGAATGGTAGCAGTCGCAGGTACCTTGTCGGAAGAATCCACCATGAAGATAAATAGTTGTTGATAATTGCTCGTTAGTTATTCAGCAAAGCAAGGGTTGATCCAGCGACAGATCGTAAAATCATGTTGCCCGTGACCCGTCGCTCCCAATTAGGGGTTGGAAAATTCGGAATAGGCCTAAAGCAGCCATTGGAGATACCCCTTCGGTTTCCTCGGGCTTCGAACGTTCCAGTTTTGTTAACAACCGAACGCGATAGTTCCACGCCGTCATCTCTTCCTGGTCGGTACACCCCCGACCTCGAGCAACCCCCCGAGTCGCGTCTGCGGACGAGGTGGAATCATGGGGTGGTTCAGACCTCGTGGATGGAGAGAGGGAGCACAGGCTCCAGGGGAGGCAGAGGACAATACTATCCCCGCTGACTCAGTTTATGGCTGATCATTCGACCCTGGCTCTCTCTCTCTCTCTCTCTCTCTCTCTCTCTCTCTCTCTCTCTCTCTCCCTACCTCCCTCCCTCTCGTCCTCCCTCTCGTTTTGTCCAAGTGTTTCCCTTCGTCCCTCTCATTCTCTCCCTATCTCTTCTCGTTCTCTGATTTTCCTCCCTCCACCCTGCACATAGATATGTACAGTACATAACCGCGCACACTGCCGGACGAGGTTCGTGCAGCGGTCGCGTGTGTGCAGAAATATGTAGACACCCCCCCTGTGCACATAGCGCGCATGTAAGATCGTCTACAGGGTGAGGCGTTCGAAAGGGACCTCCGATGCACATCGGTGTCGATGAATTTAATGGTACGTGTCTCGTTTAGCAAGATTACCGACAATGTCAATCGTAAAACATTCGAAGAATACGCTGGATATCTAAAGAACAGTTGTAAAACATTCGCTTGCCAATAAATTATGCGGTCTCGATCCCATTCGCTAGGGTAGCTAAGAATTCTAATCTAAAACTAGCCAGAAACTACTTCGACAATGTAAAGAACTTGTGCTACATCTGCAGGGTTCAGAAGTTGGACAAAGACCTGCAGGTACCAATGAATTATGAAGTATCGATCTCATTTTCTATGGCGGCCAAGAGGCTAATCTAAAACTTACCAGATACCTCTTTGAGAGCATAAACTACCTACGCTAGATTTTATGTAGGGTTGAAAAGTTAAAAAAAAACACGTGCCAATGAATTGTGCAGTTTCCAATCGCATTTGTCGCAACAGCTGGGGATTGTAATCGAGAACCACCCTAAACCACTTTGAGAACATACAGAACTTGTGCTGGGCCAACTGTAAGATTGAAAAATTATACAAAAATCCTCGTGTACCGATTTTGAAGTCCGACTCACATTTATCGCAGCAATCAACTATTCTAACCCAGAACTACCCTAAAGCCACCCTGAGCCTATAAAGAACTGGAGCTAGACCTACCGCAGCGTTGAAAAGTAGCAGAAGACCTTAGGCTGCCATATCGTATCAATTGATCTTGCAAAGGATGTCCAAGCCGCGTGCATGGTCCAAGTTCCGCGGGTAGCTTCTTGCGGAAAAAAAATGGCGAATCGCTCATTTCGCGCAGCAATATACCGAGCGCGTGTCCGTCAGAGGGTGGGAGTAGCCTCCGACCCTTTCCTTGAGCATATTAGTTCTTTCTCCCATGCGTGCTCCTCCAGTTTGCCTCTGTGCTCCGCATCGGCGACGCGTCTCTCTCTCCCTTTCCTCGCGATCGAATAGTTCCTCCGGTAATCCTCCCGTTAAGCTCTTTACACGAAATGGATACGGAAGAACCCCGCAGCGATGACTCGCCTCTGTATAATCATGCGCGCGGCTAAACGAACGAGTTCCGCCGCGGGCACCGCGTGTTTATCGGTTTCCGGGGCTGTGTTGTCTCCGTTTGTCGCCGTAGTCCGTAGCCGACACCTTCCAGAAACTCGATCCTTCTTTTATCAACCCCTTTTGTCCCGATCCAGACAGTTCTGCCCGAACCTGCATCATTCGAGTCGATAACTAAACACCTCGATTAATTTGCAACAGCGTAGCGTCTCGGGGAAGGCTCTCCAGGAATTCTAAAATAATCGGATACGATCCTGAAGATCTCTTCAGCATCCCAAATTATTGAGAAAATTGATTTTTTAAACGAATGTCTGCTCTTCGACTTTGAGGATTTTGGGAACACACGTGGGAAAATATTTTTGAAAAATCATTGATGCTGAATGGATTGCGAAGGGTGAGTTGTACCGATCTTCTGGACAGATTGAGTAGACTATAGCTGTCTTCGGGACAGCAGGAGTCGGTCGCAGGAGGAGTCAGTGAAAAAACAATGATTCCCAGCGGAGCGGAGTTTTCTCGGGCGATTAATTGATTCCCTCGCGTCGCTAATTGACCATCCGATCCTCGAGCGAGAATCGGCGTGATTCCATGGCCTCCTTTGATCTTTTTATCCCGGTGGAGGCTAGTCGGACGCGACTCGTGTCAAAATATTCCATTGGATTAGGCGAGCCAATCGAATTATATACGCCGGATACACGAATATCCCGCCTTCCACGGCTCCCGCTTCTCTCTCACTGTCTTTCTTCCTTGCACCAGTCTCTTGGCGACTTCTTTCTGGCTAGCGTGGCGCTTCGCGAAGCGCTATGTTACAGCCGGACGCACACGATCCGCCGCTAATCCGCTTGGTCGTTCATGCGACACGGGGATCCGTCAAAGCGAACACGTCCGCTACCTTTTCAAGATCACCCTTTTATCCGGCTCCTTTCTCCTTTTTGTTTCTTCTCTCCACTCGCCTCTCCGCCCTTTTAGCTCCTTTTGCCCTTTTTCTGATTTCGAAATTTGAGCGACGACCACGAAATTCGGAGCTAGTTCATAGTTAATCGCTATATTAGAATGTTCCCCACGGATATTTATCGGAGCATCCCCGTTTTGTTCTAATCGATTAACATTTTTTTGGCGTACGTCCCTTAACGAGCTGGGAGTATTGCTTATCAGTACTTGAACAATGGCGACAAATTACCAAAGATTTTTAAATTTGTATTCAAAAGAGACCTCTCTATTTCACAAGAGGATCAAGAACAGCATTCCACAATTTCGCAAACGAAGAAAAATTTCGCCGTTCATGCGACAGCGTTACGGTTCGAAAACGGGAATTTTTGGTGTCCATGGGAGTCGATCGGGATCGTTCGGGAATTTTTGCGACCGCGGCGCAAATAAACCCGTGAATCATTCCCGTAGAATTCGCAGCCGGTTTCGCGGTGGAGGGGGAGGGGGAGGTGGAGGCACCCTATTGCGGCCCCGTCTCGTCGTCTCGCGTCAGCCCTCGCCGAATATCCGCGCTTTGAAGACGGCACTAAAAAAACATTGGCCAAAGTAGGGCCGATTCTTAATCGCAACCCCCGCAGGACTCTTTCTTCTCGCATACAGCCCGGAGGATTAAACGCGGCCACCCCCGGCGTCGAAGATACGCGAAATTCCCAACGAAACCCACCCCATCCGGCGTTACTTTGCGCCCCCGTCCCCTTTACCGAACCACCCGTCCTCTCCTCTCCTCTCCTTCGTCGTCTCTCTATTTTTTTCCACCCTTCCTGTCCCCGCGCCGCCCTTCTTGCTCTTGCATTTTTTGCCTCCTACGACCACGTAGAACCTGCAGAGAGAAAGACAGACAGCTCGGCGAGAGGGAGAGAGGCGCGGGAGGGACAATTTCATCGCGTTCGTCTCGTCAGCTCGTCTCCGGCTCGCTGAAGAGTTGCCACGGGCAACCCTCCGCGACCACTGGAGAATTATTGTCCGCGAGAAGGGGATGGGCCTCCCCCAGTTCCCCCCTCAGCCACCCCTTTTTCTCTTTCTCTGTCGAGGTTGGGGGATGAGTGGGCGAGTTGGGGTGGGTTCAGGCCGGCGGAGTCGTGCGCACCCTGTGCCAGGAGCTCCACGTCGGGGAAAAATTCAATCCCCCGGTTAAAGGGGATGACGCGCTCTTCAGGTCCGTATAGTCGGCCCGGTAATTTTCACGAGAGTCGCTTTGCCTCCCCCGCCTTCTCCTTCTTCTTAGTCTTCTTGTTTGCCTCGCCTCTGCCTCTGCCTCCCTCTGCAGGTGTCCTCCGTAGGAAACCAACCCCCGCTAGCCGGGTCCAGCTACCGCTTGAAAGTTCGATGATTGTTTTCGATTCGAGGTCATAGGTGAGCCGAATCCCCGCTCCGGAGATACGTCAAGGTGCCTCCGAACTTTTCGAGTTCTACCCACTCCGAGGAACCCACCCCCGTATCTTCGAGCGCACCTCTGTGTTTGGGTACGAGGTCGTAGATCATCGCGTCGGCTCGATGTCATTAGCGGACCGGATGCGAACTTTTGCAGGAACTTCTCACCCTTGGTTCTCTCTTTGGTAGTTTGATGCCTCCGGTCGGTTCCGCCGCGATTCCGCGGATTCGGTAATTTTTGGGCCAACTTTCGGCAACCTTCCGCTGACCCCATCGTTCCACGCGGGGTAGTTTTCCTCGTGGTCGTTCCGCTGGGGAAGTTGGAAGGTTTTTCACTGGTTCAATCCGATTCTAATTGCGATTCTTTGGAAATGGTAGTTCGACTGAAAGGATTTTCTCGAACGCTGTTACCGGAGCCTAATGACGGTGCTGAAGAGAATCAGGGCGCGGGGAGACAGACGTGTCCGGTCGAGGGAATCCTAAGAAGCCAGCCCCCTTAATGTTTAATCACGATTCTTGGTGTTCGAATGCCGCGCGGGATTCCAAGGGCCGGCCAGTCAGTCCTCTTACGACAGTAAAACGAACGAGCCGGCGAGTTTACGACGCTCACGGTTTCAGGGTCGGACACTGACGAGCACCTGGGGTAAATCTAGAGGGTGGCTTAAGGGGGTTAATTTCCAACGTCGCTTAATTCTCGTGCTTGCCCCGCTGACATCGTTCCCGACCCTGTTTCGGCGGTCTTCTTCGCTCCATTCTTCCCTTCTTTTTCGCCTTCTTGCGAGCGTTTCTGCGGGATGAAATTTCCTCGGCGAAATTAATTGGCGATCCGCTACGGAACACCAAAAAAATGCTGTTGCGTTTTCTTCTGGTATCGCAACAGCCAATTTTCATATTATAGACCAATTATCATTTCGAATATTTTATAACTGCGGATCTTTATGCAACGTAAAAATTCTTCGTTGTAAATAAATTAAATATAACAGCATCATATTCTTCGATTCTTCTCTCTTTGAAGTTTTATATGTATTAGTAACTGTATTTAGAAGTAACCGAATGACCGTTGCCGATGACGTCAGTGTGTAAAATACATTATCGATAAGGACATGACTCACTTCGCTTCTCTGTGATGGAGACTCGGTTCGACCACCAACTTCACTGCAATCATTTTTGTACATTTTTTGAAACCACTTACAATTTGTTGAAATATTTTATACTGTACAGTTCACTATTCTTTACAGTTCAACCCTACAACCAGAATTTTTTAATTTCTGCCTCAAATATAAATTAATTTGTGATCATCCAAAGTTCTACAAATATCTTGTTCAAGAAAAGCATTAAAGAGGTTGCAAAAAGAAATTAAAAGTGGCTACTCAGATTATCGGCATAAGGGTTAAATTATGAGAATTAATTTGCTCACGATGGAATAAGCACAGTAATCGACGCGTTAACGAACGATAATGGTTCCAGAGGACGAGGTGGACTTTTCGGCGGTCTTTCCGCGAATTTTTCGCGCGTCGCCAGGAGCGACATCGTGCATCGACAGGCCGAGGGTATCTTATCGCCGATAAATAAGTACACATTCACGAGTGCCCTCTCGCCTCCGCCTACGCATCGCCTTTTTTCTCTGCGTCTATCCGCCAAGGTTACTTTGATAACACCTCCGGCTCGATGAAGCACACACCCGATCTCTCCTCGTCTCTCTTTCTCTCTCTCTCTCTCTCTCTCTCTCTCTCTCTCTCTCTCTCTCTCTCTCTCTCTCTCTCTCTCTCTCTCTCTCTCTCTCTCTCTCTCTCTTACGGCTAATGCAGCGCTTTGCCGGGGCTCGTTGAACCTCCGACCGTCGCCATTTTCATTATTTTTAGATACACTATTTCCAAGAATTCTAATATAAAACGAGTTACCATTTTTGCCGTACGTATCGCTCCAACGAACCACCGGCAACCTTAACTAAGTAATTTCCAGACGAGATCATCTCCCCGGGTCTTCGATTTTTAATTTCCGTGGTAATCAAACCAAAATAATATTTCTCGACAGGATCTGAATTCGTATTTTCTGGGAGACAGTTCGAATGATATTTTAGTATTAGGTCCGAATCAAAGTTGGTCTCGAAGGACAGTGAAAAACTTCCGAGGATGTGAAAAAAAATATTGACGCCTTCGAAATGCATAGAATGGACCCATCAAATTCTCAAAAATCATTCATCTTGCAAGAACTAAACTATCTTGTAAGGAGATAGCTCTGGTTCCTTACAAGACAAATTAATGTTTTGATGGAGCTCTGCGTTTATAATAACATTTCGTTCTATCAGCCATGCGAAAGATAACACAACTGAGAACGTCGACAAATTAATCACAGAAACAATAGAAGCTTGGCCAGGGTAATTAGCATCATCAACTACCCTAAAAGAGAGCCTAATAGATTAACGATCAATCATGCGGCATTTCCCCGAATTTTCTCAAGTCCATACTTTCCCGTTCCGAACAAAACTCACATACTCGTCAGGAACAGCGCCGTGCAATTTCCTGGGTCGATCAGATGCCGCTATCCATCGAATTCGGCGCAGAAAGCGATCCGTGCACGCGGTTGCGGCTAAACTTATGCCAGCGCGCGCGGCTGTTTACGCACGCGTTATATCGATCTATCGATCTATTTGCGTTCGCAAGACAGTCGTAGCGACGTGGATTCGGGCGTAGTTTCCAGCGGGCGGAATTAGTAGAGGACGCAGAGAATCGGCCGCCATTATATCAACGGATCATGACTCGCTGTCATCGTCGTGCGCCGACGAAAAAACTCGTTCGATTCAATAACATCCCCGACATCTTTTTCTTCGGCGCGTTGTGTGCGCTCGCCTAATCCCCAGCGTTTCCTCCTACGCGAGTTTGCATGCTAATCGCGTTGTTATACCAACAACCGTTTCGCCCGTTCCCCGTGAACAGCCGTGACGCAACGTGACTATGGTCGCACGAGGCGGAGCGCACGACAAAGAGAGTAAAGTAGAAGAAGAAGAAGAAGAAGAAGGCGCTGGAGAAGCACGGTAGCGAAAATAAAGAAACAGAGGGATGGGAGGGGAGCAGCAGCGGAGGAAGAAGAAGAAAAAATAACCTGAAATGTAGGCCCGCCACTTTTCTTTCCCTCCCTTGGTTCGCCGCTCATGCTTCCTCCTCCTGGTCTTTGTGTTTCTCTTCTTCTTCTTCTTCTTCTTCTTCTTCTTCTTCTTTATCCGTTCCTCATCCCGGAGCCAAGACTCACCCCGCGGCTCTCTAGGGATCTCTCCCCACTCCTCACCGACTACTCGTCTTCTTCCCCCCTTTAGAGCTCGCTCTCTTTCTGTTTCTCGGCCGTTCCCCACGTGTCTCCCCCATGGACCGGGTTTCACCGTGGCCATTGGCGCCCAACAAGCGCACCCGCTTAAAAGATACGCGACAAGCTTATCGACACGGTAAACAAGAACACTTTACTACGACAATATTGGCCGAATGTAAAACCTGTTTTGAAAGCCGACATAAAAAACCGGGTGTCCGAGTGTGTCTCCGGCGGATCGGATCGTCTTCGCCAGTTTCCTCCCCGCCTCTCTGTTTTAGCATCCCCACCCATTTTTCTCGCGCACGGGGGCAAAAAGGTCTTGTCTTAGAAAAGAAGAGGCGTTTCTCGAGGGGGGTTAGAGGGAGGGGGGTTACGGCGCGTCCCGCGAGAGAGAGAGGGGGGTCCCAGAGGGGAAACTGGTTTAGAAGTCGTACGCACGAGAAATCATCCTTTCCCCGCGTGCCCCCTCGGCCCCCCGAACGAGGAAGAAGCGGGGTGTACCGTGTACAAACCTGTGTTGCCCCAGGGCCCCAGTGAGAAATTGTTCTGGTTTCGCTGCTCTCCGTCTCTCTCACCTTGGAACCCCCCAAAGTCCATTGTCGTCGATCTTTCGGTTCAAACCGGCGCGGTGTGGCGCGGCGCGGCGCGGCGCGGCGTCAAACGTGGCGCCTTCGACTCGACCTCGAAGGGGGATGCAAAGTATAGCGGATCGAAGAGAGTTCGCTGTTAAATGAGCCGTGGCGAAGGGCGCGCGCAAGTGGACAACCCCCTTCTGAAAGAAGGACCCGAGACCGGCTACGGACACCGACTATGTTTGCTAAACTGGCATACCAGTTTCAGCATACTCGCCAGGCCTCGAGGTGTCCGATTGTCAGCTACCTCGGCCTAGCTTCGTTGCCATGAGTCAGCCTGCACAATAGGGTTCCCGGCTAGCTAGAGCTGGAGACTGGCTACTGTTGCCAGGGTTCTTGCAGTATGACGTTCTCGCAAAACGGGTTCAAAGTGCTACTCAGTATACATTGCGAGATGGACATGCTCATTTGATTCATGGCAGCTAGGCTCTTTGATGATCATCCCCTTCGGAGACACGCGGTCCCCTCGTGTGTTCCGTTTAAATATACGCTTTAAATGATACACTTTTTCATATTAATTGTGACAGGTGATTTTAATAATGGTACCGGTGTGCAGGGTCGCCTTGCATGGAGTTTAGAAGGCAATAAAATATGAATATAATGTGAGATGGCAGCTTTGATGGGGTTCTAACCGGCAGCGGTACCCCGTGATCATAACCGCAGGAAGATAGTTTTTGCCAAGTGATTGTTATAGCCTGCGGATCTTTATGCAAAATAAAAATTTTCCAATTGCGAAGAACAAAGATTACCATGTATTTACTCGTTCGATAATTTTAACAAATGGATAATGATGTAGTAATATTTTTAAATTGTTTTAATATCCTTATAGTCTTATATTTACTCTAGTAATTTTTGGCATAAAGGAACAAAGGTTCGCAGTCTACCAAAAAGAGGACACGGGAATAGAAATTTGTCCGTGATCAGACATTTTCGAGACGCGGCTCGTGAAAGCATGATTTGAGACGGTAATGCTGACGAAGGTGGTGGCCGTAGGAGAGCAAGTCACGCGTGTTCCTCGAGGAATTCAAATCTCCCGCCGAAAGCGTGGTTGTTCGCGCGGGAACAGGGAGTTCGCGGAGATCATCGTCCTGGTAACGTCTCCTCTTGGATCTCCCGCGGCGTCAGGGAGGTCCGAGGGGAGGGAGCGAGCAAATAGGGGAGAACGGTGGCGAGCAGCGGAGGGGAGGGTGTAGGTAGAAGGAGGTGGAGGAGGGCGGAGGAGGAGGAGGAGGAGGATGAGGATGAGGAGGAGGAGGGAGGTGAAGGGAGTTGAATGAGGGAGGAGGACGAGGAGTATGAGGAGGCAGGCGCAGAAGGGGACACGTTCGTTCGGTAGAAAAAGCGCAGCGCCTCGGAAAGAAAGGTCGAGGTGGCACCGGCAGGATCATCGGCCCAGTTACGTCCTTCTTCCAGTAACCTTGCATCCTGCCCGTCGGCTTTTCCACCTCCTCCTCCTCCTCCTGCTCCTCCTGAGCGAGCAACCAAGAGCAAGCAAGCAAGCACCTCGTTCCACCTCCCCCCGCGATCCACGCCGGTCTCTCGCGCCCGCTAGAGCACGCCGAGCTCGCTCGGTGCCCCGGTAGGCAAAAATCGTGGCAACCTGAAAAAAGAGGACCTGCAGCGGAGCCGCGAGTCTCGGCTGCAGCAAGAGGAGGAGGGAACAAGAGCGAACGGGTGAAAAAAAGGCCGAAGGGAGAGAGACGGCGCGGCGGAGGGAGCGGAGGTACTGGGATCAGAAAAAGGACAGCACGAGCGAGGAGACGCGTACAGAGAATGGCTAGAAAGAGAGAAAAGATGCAAGAGGAGGTGGTGGAATGAGGAGAAGGAGAGGGAGAGCTAGGAGAGACACACGCTGCAAACAATGGCAGCGCGTGCACCAAGTTTCTTTCTCCTCCGCTCGTTCTGGCTGTCAGAAGTACACCTATATACATACATACTACTACACAGCAATATCTACGGTTGTAGACGCGCAGCAGCCCAACGATAGAGCGTGAGCGTGAACGTGAACGCGAGTGCGCCCGCGCGCGCCTTCGGCTTCAGCTTCAGCGTGCTAGCGAGCGTGCGAGCGAGCGAGCGAGCAAGCAAGCAAGCAAGCAAGCAGAGTCGGGCTAGCGCCGTGTGCCCGACAGAGCCCGACATCGTCCCGCTCGCGGGACAGAGACAGGGGGGGGGGGGAACACCGAAGCAAGACAACGAACAGGAGAGAGAGGAAGGGCGGAACAGGTTCCTGGCGCGTTGGGTTGGGTTGCCGGAGAGCGCGGGGATCCGAGCTGGAACGAACGAGAGCCGCGGGTTGGGGGACGGGGGAGAACTGGAATCCTGAGTAGCAACGGCGTAGCCGCGAACCGACGAACCTGGGCTCAACCTTAAAGCGATGGATCGCTTCTGGTCGACCGCCGCGAACCAACGACCTGGACAGAACAGAACCCCGGTACCAAGCGCTACCCGGAGAACGCGACTCACCTCGCTCTGATATTCGATCGTGTACACGCACCTTTCTTTCCTTCTTTCTTTCTTTCTTTCTTCCTTGCACCTAGAATCCTTCGCTGTTATCACGCATCTTCTTCTTATCTCCCCGCGCTCTTGCTTGCTCGGACCGAAACATTCTCTTCGACATCCTGCGCGAATCTACCGTGCGATTCCCGTATAACGTTTCGTGTTCAGTTTAGCATGCTTTAGATTGTTACAATCTGCTTCGAATTTGAGGGAATATTTCAGCGAATCCTCGAAAACGCCTACCTCTGGTTGTGAACCTCGCTGGGGGTGTTTTAGCGACCTTGACCAATGATATTGCCCAAAGTCTTGCAGGCTGTAGATGCTTTCTAACTAGCCGGTACAGTTGTACTCTCTCCAATTTTTTTGTAATTAAGCGAATGCTGATCTCGATGCATTTATAACATGCACAGATTCTTAAAATAGAAGAAAACATGAATGGTAACGAACGTGAACGACATCTCTGCTCTGTGCTTATCATAAGGGATTTTCCAGTTGATAAATTGAACTTGTTCCCCATCCTGGTTTTTGTGAAATAAGCCGTGAAATTTAGGATTTGCATGAAGATCCGCGGTCTATTCATCACACCTGTCTGAACTTTGCTTGGGGCAAATGCATTCTCAGGACATCCTAGAATCATCATTTTGATAAAATTGTATGCACTTGGAGCTTTTATTTCCCTGTTGCATGAATTTTAGAAAATCCGAGCTCCGAATGGAATCGATCAGACCAGAAGAGGAAGAAAGAAAGAAGACTCGCGTAGGTGAAAAAGAATCGGGGTTAGAATGTACAGGGTGTTTCCGAGTGAGAACGCGTCGCATTGCCTCGAGACAGAGGAGAAATTAGACGGTCCGGGGATTTCTTTCCGCGTCGAATGGCTCTCGGCCGCGCGTCTTTGCCCGGTGCAAGCCGCAGAAGAGAAACTCGCACGGTAACGTTTTCATGACGTCGGCTCGACTCGAGCCTGGCGCAGCGATGACGTAGCTGTTTATACAAACGACCGCTTCCTGGACGCGCCAGCGGGTAGAATCCAACTTCACCGTCGAAATGGGTAACGAGAGGGTCAGACATCTACATGGTGTCGCGGAATCTCCTATCCATTCCCTCGTTTGCATCGCGTTTTACATCCACCGTCCCCATAACTCGTCCAATGACACTCCACTTTGTCTAGAGCCTCACGGGTTCTTCGAGACCTCAGCCAATGAGATGCAGCGGTCCACTACTCTATAGTGTCTCCAAATGATCTCAACCATCGTATGAATTATTTTGTAAAATTTTTCCTTATGTACGATTGCACGAATTCATTCATGATTTTATCCCCACTATTCTAGCCACATAAGTTCATCGAATCCTCAGCTAACAGAGTACAGTTGCCACTACTCCATAGCGTCTCGTCTTCAACCTCACCATTCCACAATTCGTCTATCATCAATTATATTTGTCTCTGGCCACGCGACTTCATCGAGTTCTCAGCCAATGCATAGTGTTCGCTACCCCATAGCGTCTCGTCTTCATCCCCACCATCCACAATTCGTGCAATAGCATTTTGTCTTGGACCGCGCAGTATCTATGAACCATTACCAGGGCTCTCGTAACTAGAACTTTAGATTGAGATTCGGATCAGAATATTCAAAATGAGGCGTCCGGATGGTAAGAGTCCTCATATTCAGATCGGAATCTCAACCCGGATTTCGAGTAACAATGAATACTCCGAATATCCGGATAGCCCCAACTATTACCCAATAGAAAACATCGTCCAACTCTCGTCAACGTCTCGCTCCATCCGTCAACCATCGCGACGCTAACGAGGTAACACCGGACTCCCGAGACTCGGATCCCGGCGATCCGATCGTCCACCAGCGGAGAAACCTGTTTTCTAATCTACAGCTAACAACGAACGTCCGCCGTTTGAAGTTTCACGGGTTCTTGAGTTCGGTAATCAACGGGTGCCTCCGGTCAGATCGATTTTTCGATGGTTACGCGGCATTACACACAGGCGAAACATTTATCCGTCTGGCGATCCTGCCACGGAGATCGCGAATACTTGCGCGAGCAAGTACACACCAAGTATTTCAATAACAGTGCAGGAGATCTGGCCTGCGGGAGACGCTGCGGAAATCGAGCGGGGAAGAACGACGAGGATGAATCGCGACATGAACATTCCTCCTTCTAAAAAGCATTGGCAAACTGATGTGGACACTTTGGCCGGGGAACCTCCGAAGCCTTCCTTTTTCATGATGTTTATGGTGCTGCGTGATTACCTTCAACGATTTTGATTCTGGGTGGGACCAGCCTTTTGCAAAGACGAAGATTGGAATATTTGACTCCTGCGATATTAGATTAGTCGCTAACTACTTCAATTAGGGAACTGGGAACCTACCTTTTCTATCGACTGGTCAAAAGTGACCCAGACCAGGATTAAATGATTTTATTTTTGGATGAGACCAGCCATTCGGGATTCCTAAAACCAGCTCGGACCAGCTGGACAGTACGCCCCGTAACCACAGCACCCCGAATCGGTGAAAAACTACCTAGCCAAATGATCTTGCGTTAGTAGTCCCACGGGGGCGTGCTAATTGTCGCAGGCCGACAGCGTCGCGTCGTCGGCGAGTAAAAGTTTCACGCGCGACAAAGTCCGCTGATCCGATTAACACGTAATTGGTTAAGTTTCGACAGCGGGAGTTCCCATCAGAAATTAGCGTCGACCTCAAGAACCGATCAGAATTCGCAACCACCCTAGTCTGCGGGTTTAGGGTAATCACTCTCTGTGTCTCTTTTGGTGAAACTACGATCTATCGAACCGGTATTTTTTTGTTTTTGTTCGCAGCGTAGTGTAGTATACCTGGCCAGCGAGTCGCGCAGCGTCGGTCGTTATCACCTGTTCCCTGTGATAAGACCGCGACGCCAGGTGGAGACACGTGACAAATGGCGTGACCGTCGGGCGAACATGTTCTAATGGCGCGCGTTATTCGACTCCGGCTGATTAGACGGTTAACGGGCGCGGCATTAGTTACGAAGATGATAATAAACGGCGTTATCACTTAGCGCACGGTCGCCACGCGGATAACGCAAAACCCGCGTGCGCGCGCGCGCGCGCTCGCGCGTACTATACATGTTATATCGCATGGTTACGCGCACGGACCGGTCCACGTGACTCTCCCTCGCTCTCTCGGATAGCGTAACGCGGCGAGCCACAGTAAAAAGCATATCGTCGTCCGGTAATTAATGTTACCGCAGCTCGTGCCGCTCATTGAAATGCTAATAGTTTGCGTGCATTGTATATACTTGATTTATACGCGGCCATCCTCGAGACGCGAGCACCCGGCCTGGCCAACGTTGCACAGTCACGCGCCCGATCCCCGAGAGCCACAGGTCCTCCAAGAAGTTGTCCGGAACGACCGTTGCCATTTCTTCAAAAAAATATTACAATCACGCGCGACGATCGACATGACAGTAATCATTGGCAGATTCGTTGCCATCCGCTTCAGGAACTCGAAGAACAAAGTGTAAAGAAGAGAGTAGTTTCATCCCTTCTTCTAGGGGAGGTTCTTCTTTCCCTTTCGTCCGAGACTTTCGAAAATTGTTTGACCAGGAGAGGAAAGAGATATCGATGTGCAGCTTTTTGCGTTGGATTTCAGAATGGTTCGGCTATGAAAAGAAATTTTTGTCCGTCGAAGAAGTTCGAAAAGTCGACAGTTATGACTGTTCTTTCATAACCGATCCTCGAGTTTGGAAAAAGTGGTTTCGAGAATAATCTAATTGGGATTAGCACGATTCGATTCGCTTGAAATGGAGCCTGTAGCTTGCCAATGGATCGACACATTAACACTGAACCTACCGAGTAGCTTAGTAGCTTTGGTTAGTCCACGAGTTCGCTGAATTAGACATTTCGGCAATAAAGGTACAGACAAACGGAGTCCCGCGTGCATGAACCCTAGCAATGAAAAAGTGTACTAGCTAATCAGTTCCGGTCCGTCCTGATTCCGGAAGTAGCTGCTTATCGGTCCGGTTCTCGAGAAGTCCATGAACTCATCGGGATCTCGCGTCACAGATCCAAGCTGCCTTCGTCCGCCGTCAAAGGCGAGTTGGTGCCGGGTGCGGGTTTTTTTCCTGGCGGGGGAGAGGGTCCTTGATCGGTGGTGTCGTAAAACGGTCCCCGGAGGGACGTTGTCCTTGCGGGCTTGTCCGTGTGCGCGCGTGTACGCGGCGACGGCGACGGCGTAGTCCCGTGAGAAAACGCGAGGGATTGGAATGCGGAGGAAAAGGGGTTTCCCCGCGTACTCGCTCGTACCCGCTAGCCTGGCATAGGGACGCGTGTACACGACCAGAGCGGAGAGAGCCAGGCGGCATCCACCCACCACACCCAGGCTGGTGGTTCTCCTCGCCGCGCGTCGACGGCCACCCCTTTCGGCTCGGTGGTGCGGCAAATCAGTCGTTCTTACGGGAACACGATGGTCGACGACGTTGAAAGCGGTGGTAGCTGTTAAAGAGGAGGGTCTCGCTCGTGGCAGCGAGAGGGGGGGGGGGGGGGTAGAGGAAGTGTGCTGTGGCGGTCGTCGTCGTAGAGCGTCGAAGGAGGAGGCAGTGTGGGAGGAGGAGGAGGGGGAGGAGGTGGAGGGTTCGTTTGGTTGAGGGTGGTTTGATCGTATGGTACCACGATGTATTTAATCTGCAGGCCGCTATATGGTCTTGGTTATTCATGGTGGTCGGGTGATGGGGTCCAGGGTGGGGGTATGGTGTACCGTCACGAAGGGTGGTGGTGTGGGGTGGGGGCGAGATATTGATCAAAACCTACCCTGGCACCAACCTCTGCCCCCCTCTTGCTCCATCCAACCCCCCACGACACCCTTCTCTCTATTTCTCGCTGCCTCCCTCTTCTCTCCCTCTCTTGGTTTACCCTCCCCTACCCACACCTTCCTTCCTGCCTCATCCCCTCGCTAGACTCGACCGAGAGCACGACCAGCGGTTCTCAGCCGCGACACTCTTTACCACCGTAGCAGCAGCAGCAGCAGCAGCAGCAGCAGCGATTCTCTCGTCGGTCGTATGAATGATTAAGGTGTTCTCTCGCCGGCTCTCTCGTCGTAGGTTCTGCAGGGATACCCTATCGGGCTTCGGTTAATTAATAAATTTCCTTCGGTGGAACACCGAAGCCACCGACTTCGCTCCCCACCACTTCGCGTACCTACTCGCTGACTTATGCCTGCTGCGGCGATTACAACGACAGAGAGAGAGAGAGAGAGAGAGAGAGAGAGAGAGAGAGAGAGAGAGAGAGAGAGAGGGGGGGGGGGGGACGGCTAATGGTTTCTCGCCGCGAGTGATCGATTCACCTCCTCGAAACAACCCGCAAGAAGAAATGCAAATACGTGTCGCATTAAATTTGCATTTCTACGTTGAAAAGCTCCCTGTAGACCCGAAACCCGAGAGGAGAGGAGAGAGAGCTAGAGAGAGAGAAAGAGAGGGAGACAGCTTCATCGCCTCTCGTCGAACGATTTGTACGCGGAAGCAAACGTTTCGGTTGCTAATAACCTCATCGGGAGAGGAGCGGCGCGCGCGGACCGATCAAACGAAAGCATAGAATTTCAACCAATTCCCACGGAGCGGTTCCTATTCGACGCTTCCCAAACGAATCTCGCACGGCGAACACGGTTAACAACTTGAATATTGCGAAACGATCCCGCGGAGCCCTGATTTTTACCACGGTACCCGAGGATACTCGTTTATTGCGCTACTCGTTCCCAGAGTTCTCCACCGAACAGGCCTACGGGCATTTGATCACCCTGTACCGATCCATTGGATCGCGATCGTCCTCTCTGTCCCGGGCTAGTTGCTCGTGAAAAAATTTCGAAACTCTTTCTCCTAATAGTTCTCCATTTTTATCGGCGATTCAGATATTTAGCGATGGGGGCACCGGGATGCGCGATCGACTCGAAGGTAATCGACCTTCTTAGGCGCTAAATGGTCCTTTGCGATCTACGTTCAATATTCCATAATTATATGCAAGTCGTACATTGTAGCAAGGCGTGATTGTTTACCTAATTTTTTGGCATTTTTTCCCCGTATTTGTTTTTAATCCGAACTATTGTAAATGCTTAACAATGGTTCTAGAGTGAATGGCATAAACAGCTCTCCTCCAGTTAAGAAGGATCCTGAGTTGATTACCTTACGGTTCTTCATGAAAGATACCGTTTAAAATAATGTAGAATTGCAGTTATCAACGTCGCAGTTGCCCTCGCCATCAGCCCCGAGTTGAATGACATTGTTACCGTGGAAACAGTGGTTGTATAAATTACTTGCGCCCCGTTTTAGCAAATGAATTTCATTAGAATTTCATTTAGTTCCTTTAAATAGTACCATTGTAATAACACCGAAAATGTCTCGTTTCCTCGCGGTCCTTCCCTAGTAAAATTTACTTTTACGTCTCATCGAATTAGATAAATAAAAAGAAGGAACTACCCTTGGCCGTGTTTTATCCACGTTGAAAAAATCAATTCGGAAAGAACATTTATCCTGCAAATAGACTATGCATTTCATGCACAGGTTCGACGTGTTCCCTCTCTTTTACCTGAGAACTTCCTACAAAATGATACAATTCAATTCCCTAACTTATTTAGAACTGTTAAGGGGGTAGGACCCCCTCTATAATACTCTAGAAATCTGGGCGAAACATGTGCGGTACGGGTTTTCGTCCTTATATGAGCATATTTTCCGCTGGACAAGGGCTCATTCGAAAGTGGAAGGTTCAATGAAGGGGACTCAGCCCACGATAACATCCGGCAAACTGATATAATGGCATAAAAATGGCTTGGATTACATGGCTGAACATCATCAATTTTGGCTTAATCCTAACACTTGTATTACAAAATATATGCATAATTTCATATAACAAAGAGGCTGAACCCCCTTCATTGAACCCTCCTCTTTCGAATGAGCCCTTGTCCAGCGAAAAATATGCTCATATAAGAACGAAAACCTGTACCGCGCAAACCCATGTTTCGCCCAGATTTCTAGGGTATTCTAGAGGGAGTCCCATCCCCTTACGAAACACCACAATTCTTCTTACGCACCATACAATTCTGCCATAAATAAGAAACTACTTTTGCAAACGTCAACGTCGAGTCCGGCTCGACCGAGGACCGCAAAGGGTTAATAAATCGTGGACAAAATCTGCATCGCGAGCCCGGCCCCGCGCTAACCGAAGTCAAGGGGTTAAGGATCAGCTCGGTATGTGTCAAATTGACCCGGAGGGGTTAAAATCGTTCGCATTCAAGAATTCACAAGACACGTACCCGGTGATCAAAGAATAAACGCGCGGGCGAAACGCACTCGCCCGACAGAACGAATTGCCGTTCGTTCTTTGGTCCACAAGCCGTAAATAAGATTCATAACGCGACTCGTATCTATTACTTTTACGATTCCTCGGAACGGCCGGGAAGAGAGCGCCGCCGCAGCCTCGACGAACGAAAGGGAGAGACGAAGTCAGAAAGAAAGAACGAAAGAAAGAAAGGAGAAGCAGAAGGGAAAGGGAAGAGAAAAAAAAAGAGACGGGAAGCACGGCGCAGCATCGAAGATTGCTCCGCGGAAAGTTTCTCCTTTGCTTTTCGCTCCACTTTTGGCCCCGAGATCATTCCCCGGCCGAGTTCGAAAGTGGCTGGAACTTTTTTACGAGCAACCGCGACGTCCACTAGACGACGTCTTCCCTTTGATAGCCCGGCCACGATGTTTTCTAATTATTCCCCGTCTAATTACGTTTGGCCGCGGCCGAAACACGGAAAGGGAGAAGCTGGGGATTCCGCGGGCTGAATGATTCCGCTTCGAACCGGAAGAGCAACTGTGCTCTCCGATGATGAACGCGTTTTAAACCTTCGACAGGTTGTACAGAAAATGATACAATTGTGCCTGTTTGTAAATTATGAAATAGTGAAAAAAGTTTCGCGAGGGATGCTGTTCATATGTCATGAAACTCCTGATACAGTTCTCTAATGAACTTCCATACGTTCGTCCCGTTGTCCCTAGACAATTCGGCAGAATAATAAAATTGAGGATCTACACCTCCCGTTTGAAAAATACGAAATATTAAGAAGGTGCTAATTGCATAAGGAGGGTTGTTGACTAAGGGGTCCTCCTAATCGCCATCGCTGCATCCTCAGTTCCCTGGTGAAGTTCACCGGCATCATGTTATACACGTAAAATGACCCAATCGCCGAATTGTTGTTTCCGCTTAATGCAAAAATGGACGGCAGATCGCCTAAGCGTGTTCCAACTCGTGTTCAGTCTTCTCGCGAGAAGGTCGAGCGACCATGTAAACGGCGATTCCTCTCGTGCCGCGGAATCGTTCGAGATACCATCTGCGTCAATTTAGTTTTCATTTTCTGCGCCGCCGAGCGGAGGACGATCGGCCAAGGAATAAACCGCCCCAGATTAATATCGAGAATCTCGCGTTCTCCACGCCACCATTTTTCCATCCCCGCGCGAACCCTTTATCGCGGGACTACCGCTAAACGAGCGGTCGCGAGCTCGCGTTCCGAGATCAATCGGTGCTCGAAATTTCACACACACGATTTTCTTAACGTTTCCACCCGGGGAAAGTTTACGGAGATTACATCGGCGCACCCCCGGGGTCTGTCGCGACCCTGGCAAATTTTTCTGGCTATCGATTCTTCGCGGAGATAGCCGTTCTTTTAACTTTTCAAGAAAACTGCCTTTCACGAACACGTTACCCATTTTCTTGTTATGAAACAGTTGGAAAAAATCGTGCACCAACTTTTAAAGTATCGTTGCGAAGAGGATGCTCCAATCTTCAAATTCGTGGTGGATGCATTCTCGAAAAAATTTTCCAATGTTTTTGGAGACGTTCCAATTTGTAGCACTTTCGAGCATACTGTCTTTTCCGACCGAACATGTTCCACATTTTCTTATTATAACATAGGTAGAAAAAATCGTGCATCAATTTTTACGGTCTTGTTGTAAAAAGGAAGCTTCAATCTTCAAATTCGTGGTGGATTCATTCCCGAAAAAAATTTTCCAATGTTTTTGGAGACGTTCTAATTTGTACCATTTTTGAGCATACTGTCTTTTACGACCGAACATGTTACCCATTTTCTTATTATAAAATGGGTAGAAAAAATCGTGCATGAACTTTTACGGTCTTGTTGTAAAAAGGAAGCTTCAATCTTCAAATTCATGGTAGATTTTTTTCGAAAAAATTTTCCAATGTTTTTGGTGACGTTCCAATTTCAAAAAGCTCTCCGAAGAAAATGAACAATGGATCGCAAAGCTGGACATTCCAGATTTTAAATTGATCCCTGATTTATCGTAGGATTGATTTATACGTGTTAGGGATTTTGTTGTGAAAGTAAACGAGCAACTTTGCTTCAATGATTCACACAGAAATAAGTATATGTTTGATATAAAAAAAAGAGGTATTAACAAAGTTATAATAAAAGTACATACGTGGTTACGAGGAATACCAGAGCATGTTCTGAAAACTATCTAAAACTTACAGGTATCGCTGTAAAACTAAAAACCAAACGAATGTCTACAACAAAACGCGCACATTACGAGGCGATACAAATATAATTCCAACAATACGAAATACCGACAATTTTCCGAAAATCGAAGATTCGGCGTGCCAGAATGTTTTGGAGCCACCGTTTTCAAGGAAGAAAGTGTCGAAAACGGCGAATCGGGCCGAGACGGGTAAATACCCCGTTGATGTTTCCTGGTGGCAGCGGCTGCAACCGCGGACCGTCGTTCCGTTATGTTTATGATAAAAACATTCCTCGCCGGTGCCCCCGTCGAGTGGTCTCTGTCGTGTCCCCGTCCTTTTAATGATCCCTATAGAGTGGGCGCTCGTCTCTCTCTCTCTCTCTCTCTCTCTCTCTCTCTCTCTCTCTCTCTCTCTCTCTCTCTCTCTCTCTCTCTCTCTCTCTCTCTCTCTCTCGACAAAACTGCTTCGCGCGCCGCGCCGCACCGTTGACGGTGTATCGTCATCGTGACGTTTAATTATTTCGATTTTCGCGGCTTTGTCCCACGGCCCTCGAGCGGCGCCTCTGTCACATCGATTATATCGCCGGGCGTCCAGGCGGAAGCTTGCGACGAGAGAGTTTTCTGTTCGCCGGGGGAAAAAGGCGAAACTTTTTCGCACCCCATCATCCGGCATCGATTCTCCTCGTTCCCCTCGATACCGCGAGATTCGTCTACACGGGCTCCTTTGTCGCGAAATTAGCCGGGGAATCGGTGTAACGATGCTTTACGCCGATGACTCTTTAATTGCTTTCCCGTCCGAGAACGGTGCTCGTTGATTTATCGATTTCATAAGATCGAATCGCTACCGCCGAGCACGGGAAACCGAGAACGTCGAGAGTGTACAGATATTAATTAGTCCAGTTTATCGAGCCACCGATTGCACTTCCGATTATTAAAATGTTGCGGAGTAATTGGCGAACGGGATCGGGCGAGAGCCAAGGAATTTTCTTTGTATTCGATTCCCGTCTGGTAGGGAGACAGTTTTCCGAAATCTAACAATTTCCCTTTTTTTCTCACTCTCTCGCTTTCCCTCGGCGATTCTGCTACTTGAAACCGGTGGCAATCGTCCTCGAGAGAGAGGGGGGCGAGAAGTAAAAGCAACAGAGAGAGGCGAGACTGTCCGCGAAAGCGGATCGACACTCGACGAAAAGTGTCGAGAGCCACTCCTGGGGATCCAAATCCTCCGATCATCTTGCCGCGTACCCTTTGATCCGTCCACTCGATCGTCCTCACCCAACGCGAATCGAGGGATGCCCGGAGGAACCCGTTGCACACCCTCTCTTTTAATTACTCTGATTTCTCTCTCTCCCTCTTTTTTTTTAACGCGTTCCGGTTTCGCGCACGGCGTCGCTAGAGAAAGAGGTGTACTTGTCGCAGGGTAGCGCCCGCTAAACCGATATCTTTCAGCGTCGCGGACTCTTTGAAGTGTATCGACTCGGGGGACTACCCCAACTACGGGTGTATCGTTGCGGCTTTTAATTACGCGCCAATTAATTAACACACCGCGCCCGCCGTTTCTTTTTTCCTCCACGGCTCTCTCTCGTCGTCTCTTTCTTCTTCTTTCTATCGTCGCCGTTTTCCTCTCCTCTCTTCCGTACCACCTACTCACCCCTCCGTTCGTTCGTTCGTTCGTTCGTTCGTTCGTTCTTCTTCTTCTTCTTCGTCTTCTACCTTTTTCCCCCCTTCCCTCCTTCTTTCTCTTTCATTTAGCCGGACGTAGCCACGCGAAGCTATTAGAGGCTCTAACGCGACCACCGACGCCACCCTTTCCCTCGGTGTCGAGTTATCTCGTTAAGAAATTAACCGCGAATTAACGCTGTTTTACCGCATAATTAGATGACCCCCAAAGATTGCCTCATGAACCGCGACGAACCGTTCCCACCCTCGGGGATTCACAGCTAACCTTGTTTCGTGGTCTATTCTATTTTTGGAGATCAGACGCAAAGATTAGGCTTCGCTTGTCTTCAAGGTTCCAGGACTGCATCGGCCCACCGATGAAGTTCAAAACAATGTGTCTTAAACACAGGTTGTACAGAAAACGACTATCATAAAGAGATTCTACACCCAGCTCGGTTTTGCTGGAAAGAAAGGTCCCGCAAAATGAAGTTTGACCTTAAATTTCAAGGTCAAAAGGTCTACATTCGTTCTTTTTATTGCATCGTATTCTATTCATCGCAAGGATAAAAAGTGCGAAAGGAACCATCGGTGAAAATTCAATCGTTCTCGTAGAAAATTATGGCCGAGTTATTTCATTATCGAACTGATATTATTTATATTATATTTTTGTGGCGGTCTTGGCGCTGCCTTACGTCGCTGTCGCTCGGAACACGTTTTCTAAAATAAACTTGTGCGTTTTTTTTTATTATTATAGAAAATCTCGTATGATCGTTAATGTTGAAACATGTATAGTAAACGCAAAAAATTCATTCCAATCACGCACTTACGGCTGGTGTATTGCAATCGGCGGAAACTATGGCTAAATGCTAAGACCGCAGCTTCTAAAGAATGACAGCATATAGCGGCAGGCCTTGATGTTAGGTTTGGCTATCATTATCGAAACATCCATGGGCAGGTGAAGGTTCATTTTACGGAACTTTTCAATTAATATTAATCTTTCTTCATTGTACAAATTACACTGCCATAAAACCTGGTTCAGCGTCTCATCCTCCTCCTTGCAACAGCATTTGGGATCATTGATGACACCTATGCGAGCTGACGAAGCAGCCAGGTGATAATGGTCTGATCTACATCTATTGATAGCGATAATAGCCGAACTGGAAAGATTTATCTGAGAGAGCATAAACTTGTGTCGATGAAACAATTAACGGAGTCCTTCGCTTTCATATTTTACCAGTTCCTCGACATTTTCATTCCTCGGTCAGATGGGCTTTTATATAACTATTAACGAAGCCTAAATATAATATAAACAAAATCAGTTTGATAACGAACTACCTCGCACGACGAATGACCAAGCATCGGGAAAATTCGTCGGTCTTTGTAATCATCGTTGAAGAAGTCGTGCAGCGTCCTGACGACAGCGAACGTTGTATCCCGACGAATTCGGCGCGGTAGCCGGTGGCGGCCGTGTCGCCAAAGGAGTTTGCAGATAGTTGCGGGTTAGATCGGGGTCGATTGGGTAACCGCTAAGTATATCGAGCTTAGAGTACTTCAGAAGGCAGAGCCTGTACAAGCGCGTGACGCTTGTTTGCTCAATGACGTCGGGCTACCGAGGCGTTTGCGGATCTACAGGTGACCGTGTTGGTCGGCGACCCTCATCTTAGCAAATTAATTGGGTTTTTGGGCCGTTACCGGAGGGTTCGCTTCTGGAAAGAGAAAGGAGACACCGAGAGGGAACGAGACGCGCACCACCCCCGGCAAAGGGTGGAATTGAAATCCGTCTTGGCCCGCTTGCGCTCTCTCGATCCTCTTCTTCCCCGTTGGAAAGCGAGTTCAAACGACGCGTGACAAATCCCGCGGAGCACGCGTAATACGCATGTCGAATACAGAGACGGGCCAGCTCTCCTCAGGGGCTCGTATCCACGCCTCCAGTGTTCCGGTACAAGATTACTTATCGGCCGCGACAGGATACTCTACTTTAAAAGAAGCCACTCACAGTCCCCCACCCCACCCCCCGCCCCCCCCGCATGTGTCCCGAACCGCTACGGCCTGATCGATGATTATCAACGTAATGGCGAGACTCTTCGGCGACGCGGGGATTACAAGATGTCAGCCCCCGGCCATTCAGTTAGCACCGCGCGCGAAAATTTCACTTTTCGCAAACGCGTCGCCAACAGCGACTCGACACGCGCATTATTGTTATTGACTGTTAACAAAACGCTTACCGGAAACGTATCGCCATGATTGCTACGGGGGGCTACTCGGAGAACGATGTGGGCCACTCTTTTTGAAAACATCGATACAGTGTAAAATCGAATAATTTTTTATGGAATTGTTTAGACGAGAACATTTTCTAGTTTGTTTTCCAACGGGTCTGATATATCTATGTCTAGATTTTCAAACAATAATTCTAAACCACGAGGAATGCCCAAACCCGAAGAATGTCCAGAAGCTTGAACGATCCCAAATCGATATGGGATGCGCGAAGCCTCCACCACCCCTTGAACCTGCGCGAGGACTCACCCCTGAACGTCACCAAGATGTAACATACCCCTCCTGGAAATCTTGGTTCGAGGGGACCAGGTCCAGCATGATCGAGCGTTCAACACGATTAACTTACCGATGAACCTGCGTGTGTATACGCGCCGGTCGCTCGGCCTCTCGTAGAGTGAGTTCTCAGCCTCCTGAGCGTTTCTTCGGCTGGTTCTCTCTCCGTCCCTCTCCTCTACGTTTCTCGGATTGGCCGTTTCTTTACGTGGCACGGTCGCGAGCCCCCCCTGGCCCCGTTCTGGCTCACCGTGGTGGCAACGAGCGAGTTCGAACCGTGAGGCGAGTCGAGGAACCCTCTCCGACCGGAGCACGGACGAAGGAAGAAAGAAAGAAAGAACGAAGGAACGAACGAACGAACGAACGAACGAACGAAGCCGGTGAGCAAATGCTCTCTTCTCTCACTCCTCCTCTCGTTCCTCGGCCTCCCTCCTCCCTTCGGTTCCCTCTTCGCTCCTCTACCCCGGCGTCGATCTCTCCGCGTCTTTTTCCCTCCCTTTTTCAGCTGCCTGCCCCCGGTGTTTCTTCGTTTTTTCCGTTCCCCCTCCCCCTCTCCCCTTTCTACCGGGGGTCAACGTACAGGCGCTCGCGCGGCGTGACCGAAATCACACACACGCTCGTTGCGAACCCGCTCGACTGTGACTCGCTTCTTCGTCTTTATTTGGCCTCTAATTGTTCCTTCTTGCGCGACGCCCGACGGTCTGCTCGCCTGCTTACTTGCCTGCCTGCTTGCTTGCTTGCTTTGCTTGCTTGCTTGCTTGCCTGCGTAGCTGCCTGACTTACCTGGCCAACCTGGCGGCGGCGGCGGCGGCGGCTGCCCGTTTGCCTGCTCGCCCCCTCTCTCTCTCTCTCTCGCTTTCTCTCTCTTTCTACTTCTGTACCCTTCTTCCCGCTACCTTCCTCGGAAACCCTGACGAACTTTCAAACAGTCACCTGAGACGATTCCCGAGCCGGACCCGCCGACGACGTCATGTACCTGTGCCTGCTAGGGAAAACTCGCGTTCTTCGAGTTGCTCGCGTGGACCGAGCCCAATGGTCTCGGTTAGCGTCTCTATTGTGAGTCGAGCATTTTTCTAGGCTACTGTGTGACTCCATTGAACACCTCGAACGCAAACCGCTGCTGTTGCCTCGGTTGGCCTCTGGCAGGGGGTGTCCTCCCGATGAATTCATCGCGTAGACGTTGATTGGAGGGGATGAACGACTGTTTGCGGGTCCTAGGGACAATGCCAGGCGAATGTCTATGCACTCTCTGCTGGCTAAATGTTAATAACAACGGAACAGAAGTTTACTTAAGTTTAGAAGTACTTGGCACAAGTTAGACCGAGAGTTTCAGTACAAGGGGTTGATGGAATCTCGATCAGCTAGCATCGAAAAGAGGATTCCTCGATGCACGATAATTGCAAGAGTGTCAATTTGCTTTTCTGCGGGAGCTCGTCTGACACCATAAAAGGAACAATTTTGAAATAAACATTTGGTACTTGGTACACACTTTCGACAGGGCCGTGGTTCATCCGTGGTAACGACCATACGGTGGTACGCGGCCCGTCGTGAACGTGTTAAACCAGTGACAACCCTTACCATGGAGAACCTCTAAAATAGAGCTAGTCTTAAAAACTAGGCTCCTCATTCTCAATCAGAGCAACGAAAAACCCTACACTATCCGGCATCTCGCCTCGCCTAGCAAGAACAAGTGTATCCCGCAGGCAGCAGTAACCCCTTAAATAAGAAATCAGCGATTAAAGATAGACACCGAAGACGTTGAACGCATCCCAACAGCCTCAACCCAGTCCCGGTGAAAAACCCGTGGCTCCTGTCTCCGGAACCAAGGATCACGTCCACCGCGCCGGTAACCCGTTCCTAGTCTCCCTCGCGACAATCCGCGCATCCCCCTCGGGGCCAATTAGCTCCTCCCCCCATCTCGCAGAAAGCACCGAGAGGATCGTCGCTGTGCCATCGGTCGCTTCCGGTCGCGATAGTGGTTTATGATCGGTGCCAACAACCTGGCTACATTTCGTCAGCAGCATCGGCCGATGGTTGGACAATGCTTTGAGGATTGGCTGTTGGGCCCTGGACACGCTTACCTGCCCGAAAAGGAGGGGTGGCGGACGGAAAAAGGGGCCCGGAGTGTCGCAGTGAGCAGATTAATGGTCTCAGGGAATTCTTGGTAGTCTATCCAGGGACCGAACTCCCCCCCCCCCCCCCCCCCCCCCCCCGCCCTGCGCTTCTGCCCCGGTGCCAGAAGGTCGTGCCACGTCGTGTAGTCCAGAAACGCACCACCCACGTGTAGGAAATTTCGTGGACGCCTTCGGAACCTTCCGCACCTGAAGTGCCTGGTGTCTCGTTTTATCGGGACCCCGAAGGAGCACCTGAAATTTTCAAAAAAATTTAGAATTTAAACTTAGTACATATGCAGGTACATATTGCGCGATTTCTTCCTCGCTGCCTAAACCAACGGGGTGAAATAGACCCCCTGTAAATTCGGCCATTTTTCGATTTTTTCCTAATTATATAAGCGATCGATAAATATTTTACCAGGCGACAGATCCCCATTAAAGGGAACAACTTTTCTCTAGAAATTTGTTTTCTGTCGTAGGTCGTGACATATAACATAACAATGGAAAAATAGTCCAATTTTTAAGGTTCGATTTCACCCTCTTAAAGTGAATTTTGGGCGGCAACAAAAAATTGCGTAATAAATACCTTCGTATGTACTATATATCCCCAAACTCTCATATATTATTTAAATTATTGCCTTCGATAATTTATTTACTTTCCTGGTTAGAAATATATTTTTTACTACAAGTTTTATTTATTGTCCACAATTGTCTAGAAGAGAAAACAATGTTTATCTATCGCGTCCGTACGAATAAAATTTTAATTCGGCTTTTGACAACTTACCGCGAGGCAAGGTTTGATTCAAAGTTTCGCTGCAAGGGATTGCTAGAATCTCGATCAGTTAAACTGAAGAAGAAGATTCCTCGTGCAACTCGTTGTTTCTCTCGAGCGACGAAAATCGTGTTCCGTGAATCTAGGTCAACTTTTCCTGTCGAGGAAGAAGGGGAAATGACGGATCCTTTGTTTCCACGGAAAACTGTATTATTTGCCGGGGAAAACAAGACGACGCCGACTCGCCGTGTCGAACTGTCCGAGGGGGGGCCCGTGGGGAACGGGGCAGAGAAACTTTGTTATTTTCCGTTAAACGTCCGGGGGTACCTGGAATTTCCAGCGCTTTGTAAACGGTCGCCTTGCGGCCTCCCGGCACTCGGACAATGATACCTCTTGTCTCAAACTCTACCTGCGTGGCGAGTACCGAGTTACCTGAGTCTCTGTCCTGTTCCTTAGGCCGCGGTTAGGGCCTCGTTATTAGCTTTGTACCGTTTCCAACCTGTTCCGCGCGCTCTCTCGACAATCTGGAGTAGCCTGACCCCGGGAAAAGAATTTCGGCCTCGTGCACACGTAGGGAGCGCATAGGTGGGATCACAGATGAGAACGATACCTTGACATTTTCATTCACAATATCTCGATCGTTTGGGGACAAATAATTTTGTAAAATTGTTAACCCTTTTTATATACTACTCCCTCCGAGGCAACACTAAAAATGATTATATTACGAGTAAAAATAATTTCTGCAGTGCTAAAATGTTAAATTATTCGAGTTCAACGTGTTAGTTAATTTTGTCTTTCTTTCCATTTCAGTTCTCATATAAATTGTAATACAAAAATATCCATAAGCAGACTTGCTCGTTTCTGTTTAAAAATTGAAGTGCCACGTTTCCCAATAATGGCTCATGGAATTTGTCAAGATTTGTACATTAATTTTTGCGTTAAGGACCTATAAAATAGAAGAAGATCCAAAGTGTACTTTCAGCATCATACATCTTAACTTCTCAATTTTAATTTCGTTAAATCAAATACTTTGATTTCAGCATGTCGAGGCTGCTGTAAACATGTTGATAACATTCTTCTCTCGCAACAGGGTACAAGGGCCCTCGCACCGCCTAACAAAATATTTTCTCCAGTTCCAATTTTTCAAAAATAACCAGGAATTCGCATTCGCATACTGAAAATCAGTAACGCGTAATCAGATTACACTCGAACTTCCGATTTCCGCTCGGAGTGTACATACCGCGGTGTAGAATTACGAACGTAATATTGTAACTCGTGTACCAGCGATTAATTTCATGGAAAAAGAACGATTTTCCCAACGGTTCTCCTTGCAGACGCTCCGATTTTCCCGTGGAGAGAATCCGTCCCTTTTTCCCTGTCGCTCTCATTTTTCTTCATCCGGTTAATCTAGTATCCGAGCGCGGCGCGGCGTGAGCGTAGGATATTTCCTTACCAGCACGGAACGATACCCAGTCGATTACTTTTTAATCCTAAATTACTTCTGCGGTAATCCAGTTATTAAGTCGAGGCGACGGTAGCCTTTTCGAAACTAGATTTACGAAAAAAATGGCCCCGCGGAAAGCCCGCGCGAATCCACCGGAGGATTCGCGAATTTACGGCAGCCTCTTTAATAATTCCGTTTCAAGCGCGAATCTGCTCTTTTCTCTTACCCTGATGTTCACTGTGATGCTCCTGCTACATTTTCGAATTTCCTGGTCGTCGATCCTGAACTAAAAGTTTCGCAAAATCGAAAAATTTCGACAGAGGCGATTTTAGAAAGTTAAAATTAATTACTAGGCTGTGGATATTATGCATCTGTGACAAAACTGAATGTATAAAATGCAAAACAGAGAAAACTCTTTAAAATCATTAAAAAAAAAAAATATCCGTGTGGCTCTTATATCTTGTAATTAATACTAAACCTACCAAGCACAAAACATATAAAAGTGAAACACCTTATAACAGTGAGAAGATTGAATTTACTTACACTTTGTACGGTTTTTATTATATTTTGTGCTTAAATGAAGAAGTTCAAATGAAGAAATTCAGTCATTTCCTATGAAAGCGTTTTTATAATTTCAATAATTGTGAAATAGAAAACCGGTCATTTGACCGTGGTAGGTTCAGTGTTAATACAGACGGGTTGTTTTTTTTTTAAAAGCCGCAGTCTATTAATAATATATATTTAGTAAAACCTGTTTGAAATCTTCGAAGGTTCGGATAATTGACGCTCTATGGTAATTTGTAAAATAGCAAAACCATTCATATAACGATGACAGGTCTAAGTAAAAATCGATTTGTTCCTAAACCTAGTTATAGATTAATAGCTTCCCGGTGTGACCGACGTGGATTTTAACGCGTCGATCGCCGTAAAAATGGCGGCCAGCTAAAGCAACGTGTCCGAGGCTTGCTGATCGTTTTCGCACGCGCCGCGCGTCAGCCCGTAAGACCATTCTTCTTCATCAGGCCGCACAAATGCGGCCGTCTTGACCCCGAACGCGATAAATCGGATTTCTGGGCTTCGGCGATCTCAACGGAATCAATCCGAGTCCCAGGTCCCGGTTCCTCGTCGATTCGGAAAGTGAAACTTCGACGAAGATACGGCTACCTCTGTCGACCGATCGTTTGCCAAACAGAATCGACCATTTTCGGTCCCATCGTTGCTCTCTCTGAGCGTTTCCGATTGTTTCCCCGCGAGTTCATCGTTTAATGAATAGACTACTGATAAACGAGACTCGGAACTTCGGCTACGGTTGTAATAGAGTGTTACGAAACGAGTTTTTCGATGCTACGGGAAAGTACCTGAAGTTCCAGGTAACGTGATTAACCGCCTAAAAGGTAGGCGAAGCTCGCTCCGTTGCCGGATATTAAAGATTTATATTTGCCTCCGGTGGAATATTGCGCAGAGAATTTTACCCGTCGTGGATTGTACGAAAATCGATTACAGTGTTCGATAGAAATATTTCAATAAGAGCGAATGATCGTCACAGGTCTCTTAGCTCCGCTAATAATATCATTTAAATTTATTCGCGCGGCTATCGGTAGAAATTTTTTCTGCCGTTGTCAACTCGTCACGATAGCCGGCGAATCTTTCTGCATTTACAGCGAACGCTGCCGAGCAAAGTTCAGTAACATAAGAATATTGACCAGTTTTATCTGTAAGTCACCCTGGCGTGATGTTTTTCGCGAAATTGGGACATTTGCATTTTCGGTCTGGAATGTAATCGAGTTCATCGTACAAATGTGTACGATTAAGTTATAGTGCATCGTATTGTATAATGCAGGACTTTAGGAAAAAGGGAAACCGATACAGAAGTGGGGCTCGAACACCCACATCCTCAAGATTCCTAGCGGATCAGCCCCTGACAACATCCACGAACCGTCCAACCTTTCCGAAGTATTTTCTCTGTTTAATTTCAGAATTATACAATTCAATTGTATTCCCACATGTAACTTTTCTAACCTACTTAAAACAGTTGATAAATACTAGATTTGTTATTACATGCCATATAATTTTCGCATCATTGATGAATGTAATAAGAATGCTACAATGTTTACGCACAATCCATGCAATATCTCACAATGCCGAGGTTCTCGCTACGCGATCAGAGTAGCTAGATTCTCCCTAAGCAACCAGGAAGAATCGCGGAAAGCGGGCGCATCGGACCATAGGAAAATCGCGAAGGAATCAAAGGGCAAAGGGATCTAGGCAGCCTGCAAGGCAGCCTAGCAAGCAGGAGGCAGGCAGGCAGGCAGGCAAGGCAAGGCAAGGCAAGACAAGGCAGGCAGGCAGGCAGGCAGGGGTGGCACGCAAAGTCCCGCGTCGGTTGCGTGGACACCGGGCATCGGGCGCTCACGTGGCTCCCCACCTTGCCGGTGGTGCGTGAGGCACCGAGTCCCCTCCCCTCGTTTTCGCTCCTTTCGCGGTGGCTTCGGTTCTCTCAGCTCCCCTCTTTCGCTGCTCCCCCCCTTCCCGATGTCCTCGCGTGGCTCTGTTCCCCTCCATTGCTGTTCCGTCCTCGAAAGCTCGAGGCTCGACCGCAGCGCCGCCACGCCTGCCGCTCCGCAGTAACGCGATTGCTCTCGTCGAGTGTACAGGCGTACGCGAACCGTGCCGCTCGTAGCTTCGTGACACACGCAGCGCGCGCGTTACCATCCCGCGTCCACCGTGTTGCTTTGCCCTCCCCCCTCCCCATAGTGTCATCTACCCTGCGGTGGTCCCCCCCGTAGTGTATACACAGTGATATCCGAGCCACGCGGTATAGTTTGGTGAACGCGGGATAGATTCCTCGGTCTCCAGGATTTCGGATCAAGGAGGCGGTGGTGCCGTGGTTGCAAGGGTGTCGAAGGTCTGTCTATCTTGTCCGTGTGAGCGCGCGCGTCGATCATAGTGCCAGGAAACGATTACCTGGCGAAGGCGTCGTCGCGGCCGCTGACTATGCAGAAACGCCGTCAGCCGGCTATAGAGCAGCGCGGCCGCGTGGCCCAGGTGTTCGGGTCGCCGTGTGGCGACTGAGCCCGCGGCACGGGATGCGAACGATCCCGCGGGAGCCGGCTGCTCAACGAAGGAAGAGAAGAAGGGCGCCAGGATGGGCGGGAGAGGAGGTGCGATGCTTCCGTTGTTGCTGTTGCCTGTCCGCGACGTAGGTGCGCGTCGCGACGCTGACGACGTGACGGCCACGTGCCCCCGCGGATACCTCGACGCCCGCTGCCACTAAACTTCCCCCGTCGAGAGTTTCAGTGTCCGTGGAGAATATAGGGCCGCGTTCGACTACGAACAACATATAGATCTTCATACGTCTACTACTACTACTACGCTACTACTATTACTACTACTACTACTACTACTACTACTACCCGTGTGTGTGATACAATTGCGGTTAGTGTACTGGTGTGATTAGTGCGCCGCGACTACTACGGGATCTTCAGTGTTGTATAGAGGTGTTCACAGGGGTTTAGCTTGGTTAGATAGACCGATTAGGACTCTTCGATTCGAACAGGTGATGCGACACGCGTGCTTGTGCTCACGGTCCTCAGGAGTCTGACCCGCGGGATTGTTACACGCGTTATCTGGAAGTTCGCATCGGAGGCGAGATTCCCGCCAACGAGTCGGAAACCCGTTCGATACCTAGTCGGAGCGGAGCACGCCGCTCGACTCTTGATGCGGATACGGTGTCCGGCTCTCGAGACCCGACGTTGCATCGAGAAACTTGAACCGCCTGACACACGAGGTGTGCCGCCCCTTCTGTCCGTGTCGAGGACACGTGGTTGCTCGGGTTCTCGCCGACAGGGTATACACGTCGAGTGGAAAGTGCAGTGATCCATTCGACCTGCGGTGAACCGGCGCGAACCGTGCTGCTCGCGAACGAGCTTTTGCGAAAGCTGGCCGATTAGTGGTATCGGCTGTTCGACGGAAGTATTTTACAGGAAGCGATCGAAGCAGAAGTAGAATATCTAAGAGGAAGTACTGTCCAGGAGGCGGTCCAGACAGAAGTAGATCCAAGAGGAAGATCAGAGGAGATCTGAGAGAAACCTCGAGGTGAAAGAAGGGGGTCGGTGTCGAGGAGAGACGGAGATTCCCGCGCTCGTACCCCAATAATCAAGCCGGCGGGAGTTCGAGGAGAGGGTGAAGGGCGTCGTGGAGGGGGGAGTGATGCCGGTGAGGGTGGCACAGCGCCCCCCAGGTGGAATACCACTCCACGCCGGCGTGCCGGTAGCGCCCAGCAGCGTAACCGCCTCCGGTCCGTCGGGCCGGTGCCTCGGGGGCCCGGCAGCGCCCCCCGCCGGCTCGCCACCGCTGCCGCCGTCCTTGCAATCACTCGGCGGCGGTGTGAGCAACGCGAACAATAACAACAACAATCCGGGGAACGTCGTGACCAGCAACGGTAACAGCAACGGGAACTCCGTGAACAACGGGCTGAACTCGGTACCGGGCAGCAATTTGATCGGGCCGAACAGCAACGCCGGAGGAGGACCGGGCATCGGCAACGCCGGCGGTCTAGTCGTCAACACGACGAGCGGCGCCACGAATCCCTTGCAGGCGATGGCGTCGGCAGCGGCCTCGCTCACCCAGCTGAACAACATGGCGAACGGCCCGCTGCCGCCGCTCGCGGCCACTGGACCAACTGGCCCACCGAATCTTCCGCCGCCCCAGCCGGCCACCACGCCGACACACGGGGGACCGCCGACCCCTCACGGCGGTGTCACCGGCGGGCCCCATTTGAACGGGGCCTCGCCGAGCCCCCACCCAATGCCGCCCCACGGAATGATGAGCGGATCGCCCCACGCACCGCACCCCCACATGGGCGGCGGAGGACCGTCGCCGCACCCTCACCACCCGGGCCCCCACATGGTCGGATCGCCGCACCATCCCGGACCCCATCCCATGGGCCCCACCGCCGGCATGATGGGCCCGGCCGGCATGCAGCCGCAAGGGGCGCCCGGGATGTGCGGACCGGGACCTACCGGACCCATGGGCCCGCATACCCATCCCCAAGGACCTGGAGTACCCGGACAGCCGCACATGCACAACGATCCCTTTTACTGTTCGCCATTCGGATCCCACTACTTCAGGTAATTCATGATCCACCGTAGTCCTCAAGATGATATCCGCCGAACCGATTGTCGCCCGCAACAACTTTAGACTTTCACCGCGCGTCGTTCTCTTAACCGTTCAAGCTTTCCAGGGTGCAAGCAGAACGTAGTCGGTGTGGTCGGATCGAGACTTATTTCTCGCTCTATCTTGCCCCTTCGGATACACCTTATTCGCGTTTCGTCTGCGCCGTGCATGCGTCGCAATCTCACTAATCCGGTAAATGGCAACTCTATTCCCTTCAATTTCCCCTATCTGGCCACGCTGAAGTTGATTCACGAGCCTATCGAAATCCGTTGTCCGAATATTATATAATTCCAAAAACGACTGCTTGCACGCTAGGCCCTGACTTGTACTTCTGGTACAAGGTTTGCCTACGGCATGTCTTGGGATGATATTTTTGGTGTTTGTATGCATCCATTGAGGGGATTGCCGATGAATTGATTCCCGCTACTTCTGGAGCAAAGAATGTAGCCCGGTTGCCATACCTACGGGAGGATTGATCGCGCTAGGCCCGCATCGATCGGGCGGGAATGATTCCAGGTAATGAGTCCGGCGCGATCTAAAAGGCCGAAGGAATTTGCATGTTTGTTCGCACACGGAACAAAGACCGCTATCTCCCGTCCGGCATCGGCTTATCTTTCGTCCGCGCGCAGATTTGAACTTTGATTGCCTGTTTATGCAAATCTCTCCGGAGAGTTCCTCGCGGGCGAGCATCGCGTCTCGTTGCGTACTCTCTTATTTTTACCGTTCGTGCAAAGTTCCGTCTCCTCTGCCGTGTGTCTCGCGTTGTAGCTCGACTCGTCCTTGACAGATCTCTCTCTCTTTTTCTCTCTCTCTCTCTCTCTCTCTCTCTCTCTCGTCTACACTTTTTCCTTCGCTTTTTTCATCGAGCAAAATGTTGAGCGTCGAGAACCAAAGAATACCTCGCTGGTGGGATGATGAATTCGCATCGAACATGGCCCGGACTGTCTCGATTACGGATTCAGGATATTTAACAAAGCCGCGCCGGAAGAGCATCAATCCAGCCGCGATTAGAGGGCCCGCCGCGCGATATAAATAAATAATCTGTCGTTATCAGCGACCGTAACAATTTTTCGTCACGCGAAACGGCACTCGCGCCACCGGCGAACATGTTTCCGCGGACCTACGTCGTTTTCCTTCGAGGAACGGTCACGCGAACTTCCTGAAAAAGGTGGATCGCGTGGCTCCCGGAAATTCTGGGCTGATCGCAGCCTCTACCGCGCTCCGACGATCCAGGTTTCCCACTGAAATGTTGCATCCTTCGGACAATCTCGTTAAACATTCAGTTGACAGGTTTAAGTGCCCACAATCGGCTGATAAGAAGAACAGACTCGAGATTAGAAGATATTATACTGCTCTTCTTAGATAAATCGTTTCTAATCATGATTCTCAACCCATTACACGATCCTCATTTGGGATCGTGAAAGAAAAATTAAATAAATTCCAAGCGCCGTCACTCCCAAATGAGGATATTTTTCCAATTGATCGTAACAATAATTAATTTTTCAAATTTAATTTAATTATCGGCATACATCGTCTTACATATATAAATACCAACTATTTAGAGCAAAAATTCAAAAATAAAAATTTCGTACTACATTGTACACTTAAATTTAAAAAAATGTTGTCAGTGTACTCGCACCTTAAACGTCACCGACCATTCCGGGGGGAAATACTGTCCGTCAACGCGATTCTAATGCCTGCAGGCTTGGGCGGCATAGCTACCAGGTGCTTCAGGTCTTCTCCGAATAGAGTGTACTTCAGAAGTGTCTGGAATTGTTGGCGGCCACCGGCGATTCTTTTACGGCCCGGCACTTCGTTCCATTCGAATCGTTCGGCAGTCTCTAGCCCACTCTCTTGTAGCATAGTAACAGTATACCCGTAGAATCCGTTATCATAGCTAGGATGTTCATCGTGACCGTTGCGCTGCGCCGCGAGCTAATGTGATCGCGAAGGACACCCAGGCGTCGTGTGCTGCTCGTCTTCTTTTGGTCGTGGTAGCTTTCTAGGTAACAAGTCTTTTTCAAGATTCCGAAGATTCTTTAGGATCCCCAAAGCTATCCGAAACGACCCTTGCTTTTAGTCACGGTAGCTGTCCTCTAGAGCCTAGAGTCTAGGCAACAAGTGCTGCAGGAGAATGACAAAAAGAGCCCGAAGGTTCCTCAGGGTTTCCAAAAATTTGCGAAGCGATCCTCGGGCCGTTGTCGAGGGATTCGCGACAGAACAGCCGCTATCGATGGCTATCGGCCAATTATCGTGAACATGTTCGCGAGTCAGGTGCCCATCATGCTCGGAGACTCGCGGTTCCGTCGTTCGTTCAGGTGGCCCGCAGGTGGGAGGCGGCCGTTGCGCAGGTGTACAAGCAGAACGCGAACTTCCTTCCTCGTCTGGAGAACGGGCCCGAGTCGGGTCGGGCCGGGCCAGGCCGGGCCGGACGGGCCGAGAGAGGGCCCGATAGGCGAACCCGGTGACGATTATCCGGTTCTTCTCCTTCGACCTTCCTCGTATCCGGTCTGGACGTCTCTATCGGCTCGACATCATCTCTCCCTGCTCGCTGGCCCGTCTGGTAATCGCGAGGGCTCATTAACATAAGCGTTCCACGCTGCTACATCCGACTCGAGCCACCTCTGCCACCGTGTCGTGACCATTTCGGGCCCCTCGAGCCGCGGTTCTTCGATGGATTCGACGAAACTGGACCCATCGGCCACCGATAACGCCGGGCATTAGCCTAAAAATAGGGGACCCTTGCTGATACGTGTCCTCGCGCTGATTTAGACCTCGGAGTGTCCTCTTGGGACTCGTCGGACACGAAATGGCAGCCAATTAGAGGCCGCCAAGTTTTATTGACGCGAGTTCAGTGTGCTTTAGCATTTGTAGTTCTCGACCAACCGCAGTGGTGAGAAATTTATGGCAACAATTGGTTTAATATAAATACACTGAACATTTCGAACAGTAAAACGATTTAAAAAATTTAAAATTTTTGAAAATTTGACACGATATAATTCTTACTAAATTAATGCAATTGCCAAAATTTGGGTTCGATTCATCGCACCGTTTAAGAATTATAGCAACTTAAAGTTTGCACATTTTAACACGCCTTCTTATGGAGAATTCATAAAATTCCGCTTCAAACCCTATTTAAACCTTGAAAAAAACGCAACTAGAAACTCCAGTTTTTTTAAATATATGTATATAGTAAAAATGATGTAATTAATTATGTTAAAAATTTATTAGGATTCACTAAACAGTTACAGAGCAAAAAATTATAAACTGTTACAAAACGTCAAATTTATTGTGTTGTCATCTCAATAATAACCACGAATATTGCTTTTTGAAGTATTTTTAATTTATTTAAATATTTATTTTTAACTTTTTATTGCGTAATCATATATATATATATATATATTGAATATCAAAAATTGATTATCTTCAAGTTCAAATCAGAGGGTACAATTATTCGCAAAAGTCACTTACAATGTTTTATGATATGAAGACAATTTGATTAAAAATTAAATATAACATGAAATTCACTAATTAAACGAAAGCTTTTTAAATTAATCTATTTTTTAAATGCAAAATATACTCATGAATGGCTTTCATTGCCAATATATTGATGGATTTCGAATTTCTTGTACTTTTGTCTCCCATTGTACCTCCAGAACATCCTTAAGAATGTCGACATCTTTTCCCTTTTCAGGGAGTCCGCGAGCGGTAACAAATTAGCACGATATTTTTCACAAAGCTAATGGGCCATATTATTTCGGTTAACGACGAAATTATTGGCAAAAAGATATCCTCTATCTCCACATTGTCGGCTCGAGTCTTCCGCGCGCAAGATACGAGGAAATAAGCGAACGTGAGTTTTTATTGGCAGAGATAATGGCCGAGTCGCTATTTTTAGGACACTTGAAATTATCAGGGAATTCCTGAGGGTTAGCCGGCGACGAGTGGTTCACGCAGCGAAAAAAAAGGTCGTATCTGAAGGGCCTCAGGAAATATTATTGAGTCTGTTTGTTTGAAATGAACGAGCAATGTTAGAGCTAGTTACGAGAAAGAGGGAGGCGAGTTCGAAACACGATCGGAAGTCGAACGTCGTCGTTGGGCTTATCTTATCGCGGCCTCTCGGCAGAATAAGAAGGACCTTGATCGGTCTCCGCGACAAACTGAATCGCCACCTTGGCTTCGCGTAGCGCGCGAACTTTTTCTCTCCTTCGAGCAGGCTCGGAGAAAATATCGCGAACATTGAATACAGTTTCCGATGAAATCGGTATTCGTGTCTATGGAAATGAACGCTCAATACCGTCCCATTAATATTCATAATAACTTTTCAACATCCTACGCCGTTAACATTACCTGGCGAAAGGTCAGACGGGAATTTCTCGCTTGAAGTACACCTCTTCGTGATTATAACAGTCAGGGTGGTGATCGTTAGTGTATCGAAATAGCTGCTTATGGTACACGCTCTCTATTGTACGCAGTGGAAGAACAATAAGAAAATTTGGTCCAGTTTCACCGAGTTCTTCAAGGTTCTTCAATATTTAATGACACAAAAATTGAACGAAATTATTTTTTCTCTCGGTTGCTTGTTAATGAAAAGACCAACGATTCCAGAATTTTGGGGTTGTTACGAAATTTGTCACCTCGAGAACCTTCGAGGACCGAGGTCTTGCAGTCGTTGAAAGGATATCGGCCATAGGCGTAGAACGTTCGCGTAAATTCTATTTAGTTTCTACGCAATAAGACCATCGAGGTGTCCAGAGACTACAATGATCTCTATAGATAATATTGAGTCATCCCACAAGTTACATAATTTCAATATGTTGCTCTAGAGATCGATACGTTCTACAGATCACGTTCAAGTATAAAATAAATAAGGGCGACTGATTAAAAACTAGCGAGCCTTATCAACAGTCACTCTTTCTATATTTCTTCTTCTTATATCGGAATATGTTCAAATAAATCCATTTGCGTTGAAAAGCGCGAATTTCCCGTTTTTGTAGAAAAATTTCGAGCGACCAGGATCGAGTAAAATTTGATTTTCCTGACCGTCCAGTAAAATAAAACCGACATGAAAATTCATGAAAGTTCGTAATTTACAAGCCTCCCCAAATTTTTGTGTCCTGTGAATGCATAAAAATCGGCGGTTTAACGATTCTGCTTATATCGTATGTATGTACATACGATAACTCACAATCAGGCTCTCACCCCTAATTTCTGTGAAAAAAATTGCAAATTTCACAATTCTGCTTATGTACGTGAAATAATCCAGAGTACCCCCTGGCAGACTCGCATCCCCAACTTTTGCCCCAAAAATTGAAAATTTAACAATTCTGCTTATATCGTATGTGCATCAAATAATTCGAACTGCACCCCACCTAATTTCTGCTTCAAAAAATCGGCAATTTAACAATTCTGCTTCTGCTGTATGTACATAAAATAATTCGGACTGCCTCTATTATACTCTCACCCCTAATTTCTGTGAAAAAAATTGGAAATTTAACAATTCTGCTTCTGCTGTATGTACATAAAATAATTCGGACTGCCCCTACTATTATACTCACCCTTAATATCTGTGAAAAAAATTGGAAATTTAACAAATTCAGCTGATGTTGTATGCGCATAAAATAATTCAGACTGCACTCTCACCTCTAATTTCTGTGAAAAAAATTGGAAATTTAACAATTCTATCTTACGTTGTATTCCCACCCCTAATTTCTGCAAAACAATCGCCGACAAAACGACGACCGAATTCAATTTTCACAAAAAAAAAACACAAAATAATTGCAAGGCATGCGACGAGTGTCCGGTTTCTGAAAAATCGAGGCTAATAGAGGACGTTTGAGAAATAAGATCGGTTGAGTTGGATGGCCAAGGCTCGTGGCAACAGACTTATCAGCCGGCACTAATGTTTACAGTCTAAATAGCGGATAGCGCGAATAGTGTATCTAAAGAGGCACGACTATCTAATTCCACTTCATCAAGATGCGGCGGCAAGATTCACTGGCTGCTAGGGTGTTGTTCCGTGTGCACGCACGTGCATTCCAGTTTTCAGGCTCGCCTTGAACCTGCCCGGTTGCTTGAACAGTTTCACGTGAAACTGGAACCGACCAGCGATACGGCTTGATACGCTGCCTGCACACGGCTTTATGCGCTCTCCGGCCCGGTATCTCCTCGCGTGCCTCTCCGCTCCACTCCGCTTCCATTCCGCTCAGCACCGCTCCGCACCGCTCCGCACCGCTCCGCACCGACGAAACGAGCCTTTCCTCTTTCCACAATGTTTCCCCCTCGTCATCCACCGATTTACCTGAACCGCGACGCTGCCCGCGGATCCAGGATCGAGCCCCTATCCCTCGATCGTCTGAGGATCTCTTCAGTGGAACGAGATTGCGATCGACTGCGAATAGATCCTCAACGCTGCTCTCCTAAAATTTATTCCATCGACTAAGACAGTGATAGACCGTTGCTTTTAGCACTGGTTTTTTTTTCTGACGCAATCATGATCGCCAGCATATATTATTCATTCGTTAACACTGCCAAATTACAAGCCACAGAAACCCCGAGCAAATTAAAGAAATCAAATCCGGAAAGATAATATTTATTGCAGTGGTTATTTTAAGCCTCCTGCATCCTTCTCTCCCGATAAAAAAATTCATGCGAGTGTTCCGACCACTCTAGGGCCCGGTTCGCCAGAAATCGACCTTTCCGGGTGCATGATCGATCCCGTGGAATCAGCGTTCGCCGTTTCAGCAAGGTGTTCGATCCTCCGGGCTATCAGACGGCCGGTTTATCGTGCCGGCGTAGATTCTTATCGTCGGAACCAGTTGTTAACACGTCGGACACGCCGCGGTGTCTGCAGGTTTTCGAGCGGCGCGACAGGGGAATCCGCTTTCAATTAGGATCGCGCGGCTCTCTACCCGTGAAGAACGTAGAGGAATCGGGCCAATTATCCGCGGATCCGCGCCGGTTTTCGCGGAGACAGCGAGATAGCGTGGTTTATCGGCCTATGAAATTGTTATCTCCTCTCGATAATCGATTCTAGCCTCGACCGAGCACAAGCACGTATCTCGCGAACATCGTTTGGCTAAATTAGAGAATCACGGACTAGACCAGCCGAACAGTCTCGCCAAATTGCACCTGTCTAGCCGAACACCTGCGCATTCGAACCCTGACTCAGGGCCTCGCATTGTCGCCTTGTCGTCTACTCCCGTCCCTCTTCACGGTTCCGTTCGATAGGTATACCTGGCCAGGGATTAGGTTTATCCGCAGGTCGAAGCTGGCTCCGAAAGTAATTGGAAGGGACGGAAGAAACTACTGCAAGAACGATCGAGCACCCGATCCAGTGAAATTTTGATCCCGATTGTCCAGTTTCGGTCTAGCGATTGTCTTATGCTAATTTATGCCGACGCTTCCATGAAGTGCATTTTTATGTTGCGTTTACTGGTATGCTTTTACATATAGGAGATAGATAGGCTGCGGGCTTATTATGACTTCATAAGAAATATTAGTACACTATAAACTGGTACATTTTAATATAATTGGTTTTAATAAATTGGTACTTTGAGGCGATTCGTCTGCGCTGAAGATATTTACGAGATAGATCGTCGAGACTATCGAAATCGAAGGCTCGGTATCGAACGTTCAGGATGATCTCGAACGCCTAGCTGTTGCTTCCTCGTGGATTCGAGCGGATTTTATTTTTGACCGCGGTCCGGTCTATTTCAGCCGATGCCGCTCATCGAATCCCAGCGTCGTTCGAAGACGATCTCCGCTGTTCTAGGCCGCCACCGTGGTAATTTGTCTGAAAATATGGACAAAGTTCGTCGGAAAAAGTCTCCGATCTATAAAATTTAATCAGTATTCCGGATACACACCATTTATTGTTAGTTTCAATCCTTTCGCGATAACTGTTTCGATCATATTCCTGTTCGGGATCGACCATCAGAAGCTACTCTGGAATATATGTACGAATTATCAACTTTGTTTATTAAAGCCAGTATTGTAGATTACAATTTAGCATCGTATAAGGTGCATTACACAATCGAAACCAGATGCGACTATCTGCGATCTTGAAACTTATCTCTATTTGTTTACCAAGTGACTCGACGAGTCTTCTGCGATAGTGTTCTTCGAAACCTTCAGTGGAGATGTATGAAATTTTTATTATTATTACACTACCAAATACATATATTTCTTATTAATTTCCTTTAAACCGAAATGAAATTCTATATTTTTGTTGTCGATATATGGCCATCGGAGAATACCCAAGTATACGATAAACATGAACTTTCTTCTTCTAAGAAATAATGGATGACAAAGAAATCCTAGTCACTGTAACTGTAAAATAAATTGAAATACAACGGGTTAAACAGGTGGCCTATGTTGAGTATTATATAAATGGCTTCCTGTTAATTAACACCAGTTATTGCAATTATAAAAACGTTTTGATACTTCTTCATTTAAGCACATTTTATAATGAAAATCCTATAAAGATAAAGTAAATTCAATCTCCTCACTGCTATAAGGTGTTTCACTTTTATACGTTTCGTGCTTGGTAGGTTTAGTGTTAAATTGCTTGTGCTGAATTTCTTTAAAAAAACGAAAGTTCTATAGTGTAAAAATAATTTAGTCGAACGTGAGATTCGGTTGAGCAAGTTTGAACAATATCTAAAGTTAAATCCCACGATGGCGAGGAAGGGGTGGAAGGGTGGTACAGGTTCAGCAAGACTCAGAATTCGGTGGTAATTTTTCGGAGGATGCGTAGGCAGCGTTTGCTACCGGTGTCGTTGGACGAGCGGGAATAATGGCCGATCGTCGAATCGCGAAGCTTGCGGCTATAAATAATGAAATTAGCGCTGCCTGTCCAAATGCAGCACGTGACCTCGCGAATCTCGCCAAGTGTCTGTATATTCCGTAGAGAGCCGTGGGTTCAACCGACCTACCTGCGTCGCGCACACTCTCTCACGGGTCAGCGGTTCTCATTCCGGCGACGAGTCGTCTTTTTCACTGGCGAATCCTGAAAGTGTGTCATTCTTTGTTCGGATTGGCAGCCTTGGATCCTTCGCGGACCTCGGGAGTGTCGCGGTCCTTGGATCGCCGCGCTACCGATCCCGAAACCTTCGGAAATCTCAGATTTTTCTTAATTTCCGCGGAACGACAACAACAACAACAACAACAACAACAACGAACTTCGTTTCCGCGAATTATAAAAATGAAGTTCGCGAAGCTGCTTGAAAGAGTTTCCCCTGGCATTGGATTCAGTAACCAATTACAAGTTACGTAGCCGTTTCAGGCAAATAGCGGTTCATTAAGAGTCGCGTAATCGGAGGAAATATATTCTACGAAATATTTCCTATTCGTTACGTAAAACGGTGTTCCGCTATTGTGCGACGAGAGGCGCGCGCGTTCTCCGGATCCCTTTGCGATACTTATAAAAATCGGTTAACAACGTCGCAGACTTTCGATGTGCTCTACCGATTCTTTAGACTCCGCCGTAGGATCCTTCGGACGCCGTGCCGGGCTTCTAACCGGCGCGTTTACGGAATCCGAATTCGCTTTGTGTCTCGCGGGTGGCGTCGTTGCTCGATTGTTCCGGAGAAATCTGGCAGTTTCGTTTCAGTCTGATCGGCGTAACAAGGCCGTGCTCCAAATACGATTGCTCTAAATCTAGCCTCCGCTGGATTGTTCCGGCGAATTCACGGAACCTTACGAACCTGGAAATAGCAGTTGGAGGCGGCCGGTTGCGTTCTCCAGCCTCTCCCAGCATCGTCGCGCGAGATCCACGCGGAACTTCGTCGCGAGCCGAATGGTAGTTTCTCTGTAACGCGATTCTCGTCCGAAAGGACTCGCTGTCGTTGCGCCGCGAGCAGGTTCGCGTCGCGATTCTTACATCATCCGGGTTGCATAATGCGGCTAGTTGCGTCGCGTGCAGAGTACGCGCGTGAAATCCGCTGGTCGGAACCAGCAGCAGCAGCAGCAGCAGTCTCGCAGCGGGTTGTGGTTATAGTCTGGCGCCGTGGGATTTTTGGATCCACCGTGGATCCTCTCGGCGGTGCACAAGGCAGCCAGACCACTCTCTCTATCAATCTACCGACTGGTAGAACGCCGGCGCTCGCGTAGAAAGCCGCGCCTCCGTCGAGCGGCGCTCCTACGTGTCCTCGGTTCATTAATTCACGGATAAAGAATCGAAGCCGGGGATGAGAACCGCGAGTGATTTGTCAGTGAAGCAGTTCGTTGGCGTTGGAGTTGGCTCAGGCTGGTCTCTCTCCTCTCCTCTCCCTCGCTTCTGCCTCGGCTTCATCCTCTTCGTCGTCGTCGTCGTCGTCGTCGTGGTCGTCGTCGTCGTCGGCGTCGTCGTCGTCGTCATCGTACTCTTCTTCTTCTTTGCCTCGCGCTCTGCTCTCTCCGCGTTCTCAAGGCCGCCTCCTCGAATCCTCCTCCTCCCCTCTCCCCCCTACCACCGTGTTCTCCCCCTCTACATCCCTCCTCCGCCGTCTCCAACTCGACCGTCTCCCCCCTCCCCCCGCCCCTCAACCTCCGACCGCTCGAGAGTCTTACCTCTAGCTGGCTCCTTCCTCTTGGATATCTCTCCGACTCCCCACCCTCTCTCCCCCTACATCCCCCCCCGCTTCCCGCCGGTGTTCGACGTGCTTCTAGCCCGCCACCTCGCCCCCAGCCGCCGCGCGAGGGAATCTTAGCGCGCCAGGCCACGACGCGTCGAACTTTCGAGCTTGGAAGTCGATCGAACCTCGAGCCGCCTCAGGCCCGCTTCGGGCCCGAGCTTTCACTAGGCCCGCGAGTCTGCCCAAACCTATTCTGCTCCGTCGCTTCTCTTCGATCCTATCACTAGCCAATTGGTCCTCGCTAATTGAAGACCACGTGCCTCCACTTAGAACTTTGGGCCCCCCTCGTCTATCGGATAAGGTTCTCCAAAGCATAGCAGTTCAATAGAGCGATAACACGTAAATCGGGTAAGGAACCGTGTCTGGCCCACAATTTGGACAGCTCAGGCCCAAACCGTCCCGGCCGGGCTCGCGGCACCTCGCGAGACGCGGGAAATGTCGTCCGACCAGTTCCCCCGGCCCCACAGGGCCCCACAGCCTAGCCCCTTCTTCTCATGGTGTTTCGTCGGACCCCCTCTCCTCGGCAAAGGGCCCAGAGACCCGCCATCGGCGTTTTTGCCCGCCGGATTCAGACTGCGCGTCCACCGACGACGCTCCCTCTCGCCAACAGCTTATCCGGACTACACCATGAGGAAGGTTATGGTCGAACCCCCTCCCCCTGGCTCTTCCGGCTTCTTTTCGGAAATTCGCTGCTGCTTCTGGCGAAGAGGATCCGGAGGGAATGATGTAGTCCCTCGATCCTTGATCTTTCGAGCGGGATACTAGAATACGATCAAAAAACGTTTGATCTTCGTGTCTTCAGCTTCTGGGGAGCAGCGTTGTTGAGTTGTTGTTTTCGAGGTTGCTTGTGGGTTTTCGAGTTGACAAAAATGGCTGACTGCAATTTGAAACAGTGAAGAGATTAAAAGAATCTCTGTATATTCTTCCTGCAACTTACTAAAACTATTAAAGAGAGACATAAATTACAATTAATAGTATCCTTATATCGATCGTATTTGTTGTTAATACAGAAATATTAATGCTTTCAGCACAATGTTCGATCAAATTACAATTACAATAATAATAACAATTTTCATTTTGTATAAAAATCCACAGTCTAATTATTAGGTTGACAATTAAATTCGTGATCTTCCGTTTTCTTTCTCTATTCCGAAATTGAAAAATTGACGGAAATATGGAAAAAGATTATCGAATCAAGTGGGGAATATTTCAATTAAAAATTGTCAATTGTATAGTGTTAATAAGCAATTCTGTTCAAGCAAATGCGAAGGTCGTCAACATGGTTGCCAATCTAATACCCAAAGAAAATGAACAATCGGTTTTGAATTTTTTTGATACAGTATTCGATCGATTATGAATATGAAACGATTTACAGTCATTTTCTGACGTAATTAGGAAAAAAAGGGGGTTTCCATAGCACCAGGATTTTCCCGCGTCGCGCGTACGATCGTACGCGCGCGCCAACTACTCTCGGAATATGCAGGAGAACGAGTGGGAGAGGCCAAGGGGGAGGGAGAGCACCTCCACTTTATACCTCCAGGTTTTTTTTTTCGAAAGACGAATCCCGCTCACCTTGAAAGGTACGTCGCGTGGCTCGTCGTCAAGCAGTTCTCGAATGAGCCCTTCGGTCCGTAGGAAACTTCGAAAAGTCGTCCTTGCGTTCTCTGAATTCCTCTCCTCCTCTCTTTTGCCCTCTCCCGCTTTTTGCAATTGCAAAACTGCCTATTTACGATCCTGCGACAAGTCTTATTCGATTCTGTTTACAACAAATTGCAACTTAACCTTCCGGCAGTCTACTGCGCACGACGCTATAGAGATTAGTATAGATCTTGTTTGCTTCGGTTCATAATAATTACTGAACGCGCAAACTCCTCGTTTGTATCTGTACATTTTCGTTAAAAGGAAAAGACAAAGAAGGAATAAATGAAATTGTATAAAAATGTTCGATCGTTTTTGAATTTTATCCTTTTAAAGATCGACATCTTCAAAAACATGTTACCGTCTCGATAGTTTCCTCGTCAAAGTTCGACACTCGAAGATTGCGTCACCGGAAGGTCGGTGTCGAGAACGTTCGATCTCTCGCTAATGTAATCGCGAGACCGACGAGTAATGCTCGATCCTCGTCCAGAATTAACACGCGACGATCTCCTCTCGGCAGATTTCTCGCGGTCGACTCTCGCTGGACCGACTCGACTCGACTCGACTCGACGCGTCCGTAAATTCACAGTCTTCTAGACTACCTCGGAGGAACCGGAATCGAACCCGAGGATCTATCAGGCTAAAAGTGAAGTGAAAATCCGGTTCCCCGTTGACCGGAGTTTCGATTTCGTTCGCATTTGCATACATCGAGCGTAAATAAAAGCTGTCTGCACAAATATAGACCTTTGTGAGCTGATTTGAGCGGTAGCGCACGGTTAAAGGAAAATTTATTTGCCGCCTCGAACGATCGGTCACGCTCCGAATCACACGAAAATTGCGTCGGACAGCTCTAAACGTGCAATTAAACCATGTTTTCGCACAAACGGACGAATTTGTTCGTGGCTGGTTCGTATAAGCGTGGGACAAAATTCCATCTTTCTTTTTTAAATTTACATTATCGTATGAATGACGAGTTCTCGATAGAGTTGATGTTATCCTTCTCAGGTAGTTAGCAAAGGACGCACACTGGTGCTTCACTGCCTCTCGTTCGTCAGACTATAGTCATCCCCACTCTTCTTCTATAATCCACTTGCCTTAGCTCGGTAAACAAGGATAGAGGATGAATACAAAGAAAGGAGATGAGGATCTCCAGGTCGCGAGAATGTAACTGTTGGCTCCTGATGTGCATTTAACCGAGCACTACTGTACAAGCAAGAAAAAAGTGATTGTTTACTAGACTCGATCCACTGACGATAATGTTTTGTATTAGGGCGCCAAGACCAATAAACAGGGCTCCGAAGAGTTCGCAAAAAAACATGATCACGATGAAAATCTGGATCCACGGTGCACCGTGAAAGGGCGGAATAACTCGGTTGCGTGGTTCCACGTGCCTCTGAAAGACCCCGGAACCTCCGTAAGCAAGGGCACGTCGTTCGCGGCTTAATCCGGATTTATTCGGCCCCCCCTTTTATCCGCGGAATGATCGCGAGCAACGTGGACACGCTACCGTAGTCACGTGGTGTGACCCCCGCTTACGCGAGACGTTTTGTCTCGGACTGTACGGTCTCGCTCGTGCGTGCGTGCGCGCGCGCACGCATGGAACGCTCCTGGACCATTTTAGGAACCAGTTTCGAGTGGACCACGCGGGCCCAGGGGCCCCAGGGCCCCGATTGCGTCTCGCTGCGATCACCTACCGGGGGACTAATCCTGCTAACGTGCTCGAGGTCACGGCGGAAGAGCCGAAGGGAGCTCCATGTCTTCATTCCACGATGATTTTTTAGCCCGTGACGATGTGGCCCAACCAAAGCCTCCGGAGGATTATCCCGGCTTGATTCATCGATCTCGATTAGCGTCTCGCCGGCTGCTGCCCTTTCTCGTTGTTGATATCCGGGACCTTTCGTCACCGAAATCGTTCGTTTTCTCTTAATAATCTAGGTCCAGAATCATGTAACAAGGCCATTTTCCTGTAAAGATTTCGGAAGGTCCGCCCTTTCCTCGGTTAGCCGTTCGAAACGGGGAGAGGTCCAGCGCCACCCCGAGTCGCGCAACGTTCCCGTGGACGCCATATGTCGACTAACGGGCCGGGATTTCTCCGATTCCTAGTAGAATCAGGAACAGGCTGGTCTGGGGTGGAAAAACACGGAAGGGATTCGTAGGGCAGCCCGAAAGCAGGCGGGAGGATCGCCTTTGTGTCGCACTTGGTGTGGCCGGGTATGGATTCCCACGGGACGTTGCGCACACAACGTCATCTCACGGCTGGCTAGAACTAGCGATGGCTCTAAGTCGCCCAAAAACATTATTTGTCTATCCAGGTCCGTCAATCTGCCTCGAACATTTGCATCGATCAGCTCAATTAAAACCTTAGGACAATCTAAAACGAGAGAATGCGAATAATAAAATGGGTATGATCAGCAGAATTATCAAACAAGCCCTAAAACGTAGGGCGAACAATTTTTAGACTAAAATGGCTCTAATCGGCACAATCGATGAACAAATCCTTAAAACGTAGAGGGTGCATTTTAGGACCGAAATGGCTCTGATCAGCGCAATCAATGAACAAATCCAAAAACATGGGGTGAATATGTTAACAATAAACCTCGCAGGCCTGATCACATCCTGGAAGAAGTTTGCTCCGAAACGAGCATCGACAGGGATTGTTGGAGCTCCGTCGAGTTTTCGCACGGGGCCATTGAAAGGGGCCATTTTTCCGGGAAAACTCGAGAGACCCGAGCACATACACGCGGTCTCACACCGTCGAGGCCACTCTTAGGCCAGCACACGGAGGGAAGAGGCTTCTCTCCCACAGGTTCCCACGTGTTTCCGACCGCAAGCCGCAGTTATAACGGCGCAGTCGCGGCTCGTCGACGAAGGACGACGCCGCGCCGCGCCGCGCCGCGCGCCGGTGCAAACGAGTTCGTCGTCCTGCCGCGGTAGCAATAGCAGGAACGCGTCTTCCTGCTGCCCCGCAGAAACACTGTTCCCTTGGAACCCACGTGGGACACTCCATTTTTCGACCTAGACATACACAAGTCGAACAGAGAACTACTCCAGCCTCTGCGATCTACTTCCGGTCCCTCTGTCTAGGGACTTTCAGTCTGATGGTGCTGACGTTTTTTCCCTAGCTTGCTGCACTTTTTAATGCTGTTGCCCTTCGACTTCTTTCGAGTCCTTAAAGCGGGGAGCAGTTAGGGATGAACTTTCATTCATCAAATTTCATTCATTGATCTGCCTGCTTTGATAGACTGTTGCTGGGACTTGGAGGTTGCCAGTCCCATTGTACTCAGTTTTGACTGACACATGTTTTTGCAATTTAAACATCCTCTTCCAGAATGTGTTAGTAAATTCTTTCACAACTTCTGGAGCCACTAGGGCCACAATCATTGCTAGCCTTTCAGGTCCTCTTCCTCGTTTCTGAACGAAGATCCCCAAAATTTGTTTTCGTTAGATTTTTCATCGCAATTTCTGAAACTACGTTCTCTCTTTGTTCTTCTTTTCTGGCTCCCGTTTTTGCTCTGTCCTTTCTCCGTCTCTCTTCTCTCTCTCTCTCTCTCTCTCTCTCTCTCTCTCTCTCTCTCTCTCTCTCTCTCTCTCTCTCTCTCTGTTGTGTTCGTCTCGTGCAAGCTGTTCTAACGCCTTGGAATGAATCAGCCGGCACTCGGATGGGCGAGTTCGCATGTACCGCGTGCCGGGCAAGGCCGCGTTTTTACGCCGCTCCTTCGTGAAGGAGAATGAACGCTGGCTCGTGCTAGGATGCTTCTCGAGCCACGGACTTCGAATTTCATCGATGGATCACGTACTCCTTCATCAGCGTCGCGATAGATCCTTGTCGCCGTTGACGTCGATCCATCGAGGTTCGAAAGCGACCCTTCAGAAATTCCTCATTCACTGCGGATCTTTATGCAAAATGTTCTGCATCAATTTGCAAGGTATTGGAACCGAGTATAAATTTCGTTTCTCCCTTTAATAATTTTGCTTCCTTCACAATTTTTCAATGGAACGTTTATTGCAAAATGGGCACTAAGAAAATTAATTGGTACCTTCGAAATTTGGTATTGAAATTTTTTTGGAATAATATTAGAATAATTATGCTTCATTCGCAATTTTTCAACGCAACTTTTATTACAAAATGAACACTAAGAAAATTAATTGGTACCTTCAAAATTTGGTATTGAAATTTTTTGGGAATAATATTGGAATAATTATGCTTCTTTCACAGTTTTTCAATGCAACTTTTATTGCAAAATGAGCACTAAGAAAATTAATTGGTACCTTCAAAATTTTGTATTGAAATTTTTTAGGAATAATATTGAAACAATTATGCTTCCTTCATAGTTTTTCAATGCAACTTTTATTGCAAAATCAGCACTAAGAAAATTAATTGGTACCTTCAAAATTTGGTATTGAAATTTTTTAGGAATAATATTGGAATAATTTTTCTTCCTTTATAACTTACAATTTTCCGATGCATCTTTTATCGCAAATTGTGCACGAAGCAAATTAACTTCTTCAAAATTTCAATCACTAGTCATCAAAAGCGTAGTCCCCGAGATCTCGGCGTCTCCATCGCTCCCATCATTCGCCAAGCAAGCCATAAGAGACTTCCGGGGTAGAAACCGCGAAGCCTAGATACATCACGGCGAAGAAACGGCGTTTGATGTGAAAAGGCGGTTTGTTTCTCGTGCTTGTCTCGCTGCGACAACGATTTCACCTGGTATCGCGGCCATCCGCGAGGATGGTTCTCTTCTCTCGCACGGAAAAGTGGAGCGGATCGCCGCGCCTCTCGCGCTATCGACGCCCACGGACCGCTCCGATTTCGTCTTCGTTGTTGTCCCCCTGTGCAGCTTGCGAAACAGGTAACCGGAATAATCGCCGCGGAGAAGGAACGGGGCTGGAATCTTCGGGAGAACCCGGGAACCGAGAATGGCGAGAGGCACGCTCTCCGCTAACCCAGTTCCGTATTTGGTTTCGCGAGCTGACCACGTGATTTTTCTGCGCGTTTTCCAGCGAAAGACAACCGGTCGCAGGCCTCTCGACGTGATTGAGTCTTCAGCATTTTTTATCATGCAGGAACGCTCGGAAATATTGGCGAGGTAGCTAAAAACCGTGCCTTCGAATTTGGAAACCTGAGAGAGCTGCGTTTTTTACGGAAACATTCTGTCACGGTCTGACAGGTGCGAACTCAATTTGGGTTGCTTTCAATTGAATGAAAATCTCGATTTTAAGGGTGCACTGCAAGTACGATACATAGACAATTATCCGATAATTCAATTTTTAGCACAGTTTGAAAATTTTCGTTTCGTTGATTTTTTATTCGAATTTTTATATCCACCTCGTATACACATATTAGTCTCGTTAGTGAGATAACAAATTCTCTTTCGAGAATAAAATTGTTGAACTTCTTCTACAGAGAGCACGGTCATCATAATTAATGGGTCTCCCAGGTATATTTTTTTTCCATTGAGCCACTGAAACTGGTTATAGGTTAATTTCGGCTTTAACAATTAAACATTAGGTTTACATAGTGTCGAATAATATAGTCTTGATTACCGCTAGAGGTGAAGTTTGCAGTTGTTTAAAAAACTGGAAAATATATACACAAGCTTTAATATTTGGTTCTGCAAAGAACATGTCCGCTTTTAATGGCAGAAAGGACTTGATTTTGCGCAGCTTATTAACTAACTTAATTCTTTGGGAATCGTATAACTGGCACTGCCATAGGACATGGTCTAGATCCTCCGAGTCAAAGTTACACTTACATCTAGGGTCATTGACAACATTTACTCGATACAGAGAGGCAGCGAGATTATAATGATTGGCTCTGATACGGTTTACTTTGGTTATGAAACCTTTTTGGTATTAGCATCAATATTTTGAGCAAACCAGGGAGTTTGATTTGTGTTGTAGAACTTTTGAAAATAAAGTGTGCGCTTAAAGGCTTATGAGGAACTGGTGCGAAGATTGCCTTTTAGCCTAAAGTAGCAAGTAAGATCGGTAAAAGGAACTTGAGAAATGTCCGCAGAGTTACAAGACGCGGCAGATTTAGCTAGGGTATCCGTATCTTTGTTTCCATACACTCCTATATGAGAAGGGAACCAAAAGAATTTTATAGTTTCTAAATTGTCCTGACAAAATTTCTCGTATTTTTTTTTAAATATCGAGTATGAAAAAAGTATTACGAAAGGAAAAGATTGAGTAGCTAGGGTTGATTTGTAGTTTTCTGGTTAGCACGACATTGTCTACGTTTTCTATAGAATGCAAGGAAGGGTTAACGCGAATGGAAATATCTAAACATCGTCATTGTTGATCGCTCTTTCGCATAACTCGTATCGCCGACTCAAGCGGAAGCTCGATGACGCGGACGCAACTCGTACGAAGGGGCTCTGATAAACGTGGTAATTATAGTACTCGAATTAATGCTGTTTTTTCCTTGTAATCCTCGCTCCTTCTGCGCCGGTTTGTATAAATATGGAACAAATATTTTGCATTCTAACACGCGCAGCAAAATTATCCTTCTGCGAAACTGCAGCCGGGTGACGAATTCCAAGAACTCGGTCAAATAGTACAACATCAAAACAACTATAGAATTAGCAAAATCATATCCTAAAGGATCAAGTGTATTATCTGCAACGTTAATCGCAGCTACAAGTCTATTATCAAACGGATCGCCAAAAAATGTGAGAGCAAATCAAGGACGACTTCAAACACCGCTAACCCAATGACAAAATCTAGTAACCGAAATTGGAAAGAGGATCTAACCGCAGCCATAAGCTTGTTATCAAAAGAATCGGAAAAAATCTGAGAGCAAAACTTTTCTACCCCATCTTCCCTCTACCTTTCTCAAGGAATTTCCCCCCTTACTCCCGGCCGCAGAAAATTCGCGCGACCACCCGCAGTGATCCGAACTCGGCAAAATCGCCGGCGTCGAAAGAATTTTTCAGCGAGAGTTTCGCTGGAAAGTTAGCCGCGGCCGCGGATCGAAAGTCAAGATAATACTTGGAACGCCGGAGATACTTTCCTCGGCGGAGGAAACCGCGCGGGTTTCGCGAGCCATCGGCCCGTAGGAACGCGTCGTCGTCGTCACTAAATAAAAAAGGACAAAAATCCCCGTTCGTCTCAAAGGGTTCGACCTCCCACGAGAGAATCCCGCGGTTCAGCACTCGCGACCTGTTGCACTTTTTCCGACTCCGCTCGCGAGATATCGAAAATGGATCGTCGCCGTTGTCGTCGTCGGCTCCCGGTCACGTGGCCGGTGAAAGTTGCGAACGTCCTCCTCGTCTACGCCCTTAATTCGAGGTTGCGCCGCAACAGGAGTAGAGAACTTCGACAAAAGTTGCAAGCAGTTTCGCGGCAAGTTGCACCGGGCCGTGGATTAAACCGCGAAAGGAGCCTGCGCCTGTCGGGAGGCGAACTTTCCATCATGGAGACTTCTTCGGCCTGCTGTTCCCGCAAATCAGTGCGCTAGAAGCGATACCGATCATTATGCATCATCATTTTCTTCCATTGCGTCGAATTTTTATTGGACGCCTTTCGTTACTTTTCCAGCCACTTTCGAATACATTTCGAAGCTATTTTAAAGCAGCTTATTATAACTCAATTTACATCGATAGATAGCAGATTTTAGGAGTAGGCGTAATTTAAAACGGTAGAAGCATTAGAAACATTTGAAAACACTGTTTCATAAATTTTTAAAGTCTCTCGGCCGTGATTAAAGACTTACGTTTCAATGGAGCCTTCTATAGCAACAATTCCTGATTGATTGGTAGGGGTAAAATACGGGTATAGTTAATTTTTATATTAGTAATGAATTTATTGTATGGTGGTTAATTTTTTATATTGTCAACAAAATTTAATAGGAATAAGTATGATATTGTTAATTTTTCTATATTATTAGTGGTTTTTAATCAAATATATTTTATCGTTTAAAAATTTAATTTTTAGAGTAAATTTAAGAAGGAATAATACTAAGAAATAACGATATTTAAAAAATTAGCCTATTTCGGCGATCAATATGTGAACCGCTCGGAACAAAGACGCACAGAGGATGACAATTTCTCTTCGATTGTACTCTCTCGAATTCGCGTCTTGTTCCATCGCAATCGGATTTAATTGTGATTTAAAACGTCAGTCGATTAATTCAACATCGTCCGCTGCATCGCGACCGTGTTTACTGCGTCGTAATTTGTTTTCGTTATTGTCCTCCCGGTGGAAGAGTTGTTGTCGATCGTCTGCGAGATTCGCAATCAGTGAAAAATCGGCGAGTAAGGGAGAGAGACCGCTGCTCGTCGGTAGGGGAAACGTGAAAGCAAAAGCAGGCACGTAACCGGGAAGCCACGCGCGTATGCGTGCTGCAAGCGTGCATGCATGTAAACGCGTAGTGACATAACCTTTTGTCAGCCGATTAACCGGGGTCGCCGCGACACGACAACGCTGTCACTTCGCAGAAAACACCTGGCCACCCAGCTCGTCAACGGAGGCTTTCATTTTCTGCGTGGTTTTCTTACCCCCGTCAGTCGAATCACGCCCACGCAACATATAATTAGCCGATTCCTTCGCTCGATGGGATTACGGCTGCTATTAGCGGCGATTTTATCAGTAGAGAAAGTTATTACAAATCACCTTGGGAATCATATTTTTCAAGGACATATAACATTTTCCATGCGTCCAGTACATTGTCCTTAAATTATTTTACTGTTGTAACATTGGTCTACTCATTGTCAGGAATGCATAAAGGCGGGGCAGTTTAAAACAATGGAAATATAGGAGTCTGAATCTATGATTTGTAACTTATTAACCCTTAGCACTCGGATGGCGACACTGAGGCACCACTGAAAATTGTTATGTCATTCTTAAGAATATTGTTCACATTATTATTTTTTAGTTTGTATTTAATAAACTACTAGACATTTACATATTACGTGAGATATTATATTAGTTTCATATGAAAAAAATGAAAATAAAATTGTATAGAATGGAAATATTCTAGAATGGAAAAAATCTTTCATTTTTTAGTTAAAATAGCTCCGAGTGTTATGGTTACCTCTCCTTACAATTTAGACACTTTTCATTTTACTTAAAGATCCCTATTCGTAACAAAATAAAATTCTTCGACCGATTTTGTCGATTTCTTCGACTGCGGATCACAAGGAAGCGAAGGGGTCGATTCCGACGGTGATTACGGAGGCGGAGCTCCAGGGAGCAGTTTCTCTATATTGAAAATAAGCGTCGGACGGTCCGCCGTCAATCATCGTCGCGGAACGCGTAGCAGGGGTGCGTCGATCAATTTTTTGAACGTCGACGCGCGTGTCAATATCGTCGCGACCAGGCGAGAAATAAAAAGCTCTCTCGCGAAACGGTGAAAAACAACGCGGACGGACGGAACACGAGGAGGAGAGGCGGCCACCGGAGGGTGGCATAGGTGAACACAAGGGGTGGAGGAATAGAGAGACAAAAAAAAATTGCAGTTTCAGTTTGGGTGCGTGGCTCCGAAGCCACGTGGCCGCGCGACGCGACACTCGAATTACACGTCCACCCTTTATCGAGGCTCTTCTGCGGTCGCGGGACACCACCCTATGATGGTATGGTGGTGCGATTACACAGTGCCGGACCGTTTACGGCTTCTACCCCGATTTCGAAAAATCGTCGCTGCTACCCGAGGAACCGATGTTTGCGAATTGTCTGCGAACGTCTCGAATAGTGCGGGAGATTAATTTTCTGCACAGAAATGCACCGAACATTCTCATTGAACGCGATTTCTTCGATGTAACTCCTTGCTAACAAATTTCGGCTCTGAGACCGGTCAAAGAATTACTATTCTCGAGGAATATTAAATATTTGTAGGACAAATTGTTTGCACCGATTGCAACGAACAGAAACTGATTAATTTTGGTAAGCTGGGGCTAATACGTTGAACCTCTTAAACTCTTTTAATCTATCTCCTGCTTGAAATTGCGGGCACTCATTTTTCCCGTAAATCCATTAAATCCGCAGTCTACTTACAATCTATCGATTTCGTGATTTATTCTGTTGACCAACAATTCTAAGGATCAAGAGCTTCCCCGAGCGTAGACTCGTGTTTTTCTCGTCAGGGCCGGTGAACGTTAAAAAACAGTGAGTCAGAGCTTGGAGACCGAACGAGGACCAGCCAAAAATTTCTAGCTTCTGATTCAGAGTCTCTGTTCTCCTATAATTGCGTCTTCGTCCTCTCTCAACGAAGGAGGTTAAATGCTTTCACAGACTTTCATACTTCCTTGACAACGAAACCGAAGTCTCGGGCATTTCTTTGATAGATTCTTCGTCGACAACCGAAGCTTCCAACATTGGCGGTTGTGTGTTCAACTTCCTCTATATCCAGCCCGATTTGGCGTTAGCAGGAAAACAGTTAGCAAGCCATAGTCGAGGCTGCATGAAATCCCTGGTATCGCGATAGAAAAACGAGCAAACGCGAGCCCCGTGTCCAGGGAAATCCACTCAGCTTCGCACCTAACGCAGGCAGCGTGAAAGAGCTGGCGCGATTCACGACTAAAGGAGAGAAAGAGGGAGAGAGAGAGAGAGAGAGAGAAGGCAGGTTGCGCGCGTGTCCCTCGATTAAAAATTAATCAAGCCCCCGAGCTGTCGGCTCTTTTTTCTCGCGGAAGCTCTTTTGCGGTCGCGGGACACCCCGGGGTACGTGGTTAACGAGTAGTTACGGGTGCCCGACCCCTCCCCCCCGTCTATCTCTCTCTCTCTCTCTCTCGCTGTTTGCGGCTCCTCCGCGCCGCTATGGCGTTCCGTATAGGAGGTTTACCTATATTTAGCCCGATAAAAATACCATCGCGCCTCCCGCATGACGGCCTCCTGGCCCGCCATTCCCGATTTAAACTCCCACCGAGTCCGACCGAACGTCCGAGACACCAACTCTTCTTCTGTATAGACTGTGGCCTGGTCTGGTCTCTGCTCGCGAATCCGTAAGACACCACAGACAAGTTGTCCCGCGACTGACGGACGATGGGACGCTTCGGGACCGGCATCTGGATTTTTTCGAACTTTTTCCTGAATTCCACCGAATTAGACACCTGCCTGAACAGTCTACTGCTCCCTCGAGGAACGTTCCTGGTGCCTGACTATTCTGTTTGGGACTATCTGCGACGAGGAGACTCGAATAGGCTGTTTGATGGGAATTTGATTTCTCGAGAAGATTCGCCACTTTTACACACTTCGAATGAGAATTACCTTTTTATGAATGAATTAGACTTCAGTTTTGCTGCCAGGCTAGATGGATTCGTTGACTTGGGCTTGTAACGAAAATGAAAAAAATGTGTTTTGTAGATTTATGCAAATTCTGTTCCATCTTCCAGGGATATTAGGAATACTAGGACTTATTGCAGGGCTTTTGCGAACTCTTCGTTTCGATAGAGGAGGCTTGAGCAGTATGAGATATTTTAGCGGTTCTTTAGCAATTCTTTATGCGAATATAGAAATTATCTGCATTAACACCAACCAAATGACAAAAATGCTTCCATTACATATTATTTGATAAGTTTCCCCACTCTGTACGTCCATAAAAATTGCGAGAAATCTAAATTCAGTTTTTTAATTTTTATACGAAAAATATACTAGCAATATACTAACTTCCAATAAATCGAATCGGAACTACGATATTTAGAGACCGTCTAACACAATCTTCTAGCATTTCTGAAAATTTCAGGCACATTTTTGTCACCTGTTACTCCACTGAATTCGGGCAGATCCGCGGCAAGTAGTCGAAGGAATCCTGTCGTTTCAGCAGATTGTTCCCAGGTGTTTTATCTCTCCTCGGTTGCACGGGTCCGGACTTTCTATCACTCGAATAGCGGAACCCCCAGTTGCACGGCACGCCTCGGAGTTCGCGCAAACAGCGACCAAACGGTCCGAGTCATCTTGGCTCGGGTCCGCGGGCCGTAAATCCGGGATACAAATCGGTGTCCCCGCGAAAAAAGACAAGGAATGCCAGCCGGGGTTCACCGAGGCCATTCCCGAGGAATCGAGCATCGACTTCCTATAATCGACCGCCACGCTCGTACGCTCCGCGTCAAAGAATTCGTCAACGATCATACTCTTCGACCTGCCTCGATCCGTTGATGATGACTACCAACATATTGACCACATTCGCAGATCTAATTTCTGACATTAGAATATAATATAATAAATATAATAAATATTGTCTATTTTTTCATTTAACACGTTGTCTAATAACAATTTTTGAATTTTTTTTCAAATTTTTCGATAGAGTTTCCAACGACAATACCGAACAATCCAGTAATATATCGAATTATTTCGTTCGAGATTATTATACAGTCGATCTTTATGCAATATAAAAATTTTTTCACCGAAATTACTCATTTTCTTTCTTAGTGTAATAGCTTTAATAGGTTGGAAGTAATATAATTTCTAATGTTTTTACTGTTTCAAATTTCCCCTACTCATTTTTCTCGTGAATAAATAAAGCTTCTTAAGAAAATTAATAGTATTCATGTAAAAAAAGAGATTCTATTAAATTCGGAAAAGTTCCTTTCCGAGCAATTGTTCGAGAAAAAAAATTCCAAAAATTCCGTGACGTTTGCTGGCTAGTCACAGTCTCCCCCTGTTAATCGACGTGGAGCATCGTCGCCTAATGACGCGTCGATGATCGAGCGGAAAACCCATCGAAGATCGCGTAACCCGCAGCTTCCCGCCTCTTTATTATCGCGACACACAGGAATGTGGGTCGGGCCGATATATATTTTCCCTCGGTTCTTCTTCCTTTTTTTTCCCCCGCGTCGCACGCGCGCGCCAAGACAATGATTCTCTTTATCTGCGTCGTTATCAATTACGAGCGCGCCTGTGATGTAACATTCGAATATCGGCCGGTATTATTTATCGATGAGTCAGTGTCGCTCCGCTGTTGCTCTTATCGAGCACGGCGAAGTCCTCTAGTAGGTGCTCCGGTATCGCAGATAGAACGACCATAAGTGTTTGGACACTTGAGTATACTCCAAAAACACACGCGGTTATTTCGCTGAAAACTTTCACCTCGTTCCTCTCGAACGTCCAGGTCGGATTTTGCTCGTTCAGGTCAAAACGCGAGTACTTCATTATTTTTTTGTTGTACCGAAATGTGCGAAAATAAAATTGAAAATAATTATTGTCAGATGAGAATTAATGTTCTCAATGTTGTACTCTATATTTTATGTACCGAAGTGACTCGTTTAACCCGAAGAGGGTAGTTTTTAATGAAACATAATATTAGATGGGATAAATTGGGATCAAAATGCTTAAAAAACTGTATTTAAAAAAAAATGCGATTTCATTCAATATTATTTTCATTGCAGAATCAATATTGAGTTTCGAATAAAATCAAGAATAAGGGATGGCTTTCGTTAAATCAATATTAAATGGAGCAGATTAAACCATTCGACAAAAAATGTTCTAAAACTACTTCAAGCATGTTTTAGAGTGCTGTTTCACATTATTTTCTGTATTCCAAAATTTCTCCCTCTATATAAAATTCAGCCCAATGGGGTAGTTTCTCCAGCTTTGTTCTCTAAAAAGTCGTCTTTTTAGAGAACAATCCGTAATCCACAATAGTACACTCCAAAGCTGATTTTCCATGCACAAAATTTCGAGAAAAAGGGGGGTCATCGCACAACGAGTCGCTCGAGCGTATCAATTAAAAGGTTCCTTTGAGCGGTGCCGACGTGCTCGTGTCGAACACCGATAAAAACCGTCAGATTAGAGGCCGTGCTACACACGAGTGTCCAAACGATTCTGGACGTGGATGTGCTCTCTCGGTGAAAATTTCCTAGAGCACACACTTCGGGCCAATTGGTTCGATAAACGGTTCGCCGAGCCAACACGCGTGTCCGAACGGTAAAGATACACCGGTCGCGTCGCCGTCAAAATCGCTGTCAGAACGCTGCCTATCCACGTCGAAAACCGCGTCGGCTCTCGTCAACACCGACGCGCATATATAGAACAAAGGCAGTTTTTCCGAGTGGCGTTATGGTGACACGATGATATTCTGTCTGTCTCTCCTCTCCTCGAGGAAATCTCGAGGCGTTGGCGGCGCGGGAGTCGACGCGCGCCGATTAGGCTCGTCCTCGGTCTCCGTTGCGCAATGATAACGATGACAAAGACTCGGAACGACAACAACGCTGCGATTATCACTCCGAAGCACTAGGTTTTTTAATTTTTTCAATAGAAAATACCGATTTTGGCCCTTCGAACTGTTCGAGGCTTCGGTACATTTTTTATTAACGTCGTATGGGTTTGAAAATTACTGGGTCGTCTCCGGAGACTCCTGTTGCGATTAATTTTACATATTAGGGGAATCGGGATTTTCCCGTGTACAAACTAAAAATTCTTAAATGAAATTATTTTAATGCATTTATGTGAAAATTGGGTAGGTGAAATTTAAAAGAGTTGGAAATTAATAATATTAATACGATTAACGATCAATAATATTTAAGGGTGTTAAATGGGCTAGGAAATGTCTTCCTCGCTGGAAGACGCAAACGTCTGGTCAACTTTTATGGAATTTGAAAAATCTGGACCGATCCAACCTGGAAGAAATTCGGCAAAATCAATATCAATAGATTGGTGCACGTTTGATAAACCGTGCGATTGTTGCGTTCTCACAGCCGATCGGCCGAGGAATCCGGTCTCGTCACGGCGGCGGCGGCGGCGGTGGCGGCGGCGGCGCGAGTTCGCAAAAGTTCGTGTTCGCGAATTTCCCCGGCGAAGTATAGTCGCCGAGCAGAGAGCGATCGGTGCCTGTATATCCCCGTCAGTCAGGAGAGTTCTATTATTAAATATCACGGTGATCTTTCGTCTCTGCCTTGCGGTCGGCTCGCGAGCTCAGATAAAGAAGAAAAACGCGGCAGCTACAGGCTATACAGGCTACGTGGTGGGGGGGGGGGGGGGTGGGGGGGAAGAAAAAAAAAGGGAAAGAGAATCGGTCGTGACAGGCAGTGCAGGTGAACAGGTTGCGTAATTAGTCGAGGCTGAGTTAGGTGTTGCTCTCGGACTTGGTGGGGGAGGCATCTAACGAGTTACGCTTCTCGCTTTCCATCGTGATCTCTCTTGTCGTCATCGTCATCGTCATCGTCATCGTCGTCTGTTGCCGGACGATCAGACACGCCGCTTTTCAATTCTTCGCTTCGGACACCGATTTTGAAACGAGCTCGCCGAGATAAATAATGACCGGCTCCTGAACCGACGATTTGTATCGAGACCCGGGCCTCTCTAATTCTATCGTTCCCTCTTTCTCGCTCTCTCATTCTCCCGAATGATTTATAGCGTTCCCACGCAACGCTGGATCAGCATTTTTCTGAACCGGAAGAGTTCAGTATACGTTGATCATTTCTATTCTCCGCATTCCATGGTTCATATTCATAATGGAACGAAGATTTTTATGGATTATCTGTGTCAATTGCGAGAGACTGCAGCTGAATTATTAGGCGAATCTCTAAGTAATTACGAATCTCTTAGTCGCAGACGTATCTCCTTTTTGTTGCTGTACGATTTTCGTATCGGGATTCCCCCGATTTATGGACCTCGCCTTTCGATTTTGCTAGGTCTTGACATTTTTGCAATAAGCGCATACTGCGGTCTAGCGATAAGCATTTCTCGGACACTGGGTAGAAAAGTTTCCGTCTATTCTAGGAGCGCTACGGCGACGACTGGAACGCGATAAGTCACGAAATTGGACTTCCTAACGATCCGCTGGTTGAAAAGCCTAAGCTACTTGGTCGTGCAAAAATTTACATTAATTGTTCATGTGGTGCAGGAATTTTTTTGTTCTGCTTCGAAACAGGGCGAATGTTCGGACGCGTTTGTCGTAGAAACATGTCGCGTCGAAGTTCTGTGACGGTGATTTGATAATGGATTAGAAAACTGTAATAACTTCCTGCAGGAATCCGAGGGTAGAAGGGGGGAGGGCGGATAAAGCCAGCAACCCCGTCGATCGTGGTGCTCAAACCCGCATTATGCGGTCTCTAATAAATTTATGTGGCCGCGATAAATATTCAGGCGTCGCGGCGATTTTAATTGATATAACGAAGGAATATTCATGAGTGAATTAGAGGGACGGCCAATTTATGCGTCTCGCGGTGCCTGCACGGAGATGCGTAGATGCGCTCTCGTTCGACGCATAAATTCACCGCCGCGTATCAGGAACGATCGTCTGATGCGCTGTTGCGCGACATTCAGCAAGCATCCTGAGAGTCGCATGGAAAAACAGAATCTCTGTTAGGCCTTCTTCTTCGGTATTAGATCTCGCATCTATTTGCAATTTTTCGCCCCTATTTTTAATATCTGAATTTCAAAATTTTATTCTCAACCAGTCATTTGTCGTTCTGTAACACCGGTTGCAAATTTTATAATAGTTTCTACATACGATTTTAAATAAATTTGGATCTCTTACGGTGTCGATAAAAACAGCTTTCTATTCAATTTTTTAAAAAATTTTATACTTTTGTGACACCTGGCTAAGAATTTCTTAAAAATGATTCAACACCAATGGTAATATCGACCGTGAAATATAACAATATGTTTACAGGTTTTTCCATAATCGTGTTATGTTGCTGCTTAATTATTAGACTGTGGATCTTTATGCAAAAATTGTCTCGTTCCTTTTTATCAATAATTCTAGTAAGTCGAAAGTAATACATTAACACTTTTCGATTGCATAAAATCCACAGGCTATTAATTATCGTTTTCAAAATAATTACTCGCGACAGAACAGCTTCAACTGTGGAGAGAAATTTTGAAACCATGGATGGAAAGACTATCGATAGTCCCCCTAAGAAGTTGAGGTTTTTTCGAGTCTGTTTTTGGACTTCCGGGCCCGATTTCCCGCAGCTTATTCTTGGAGTTCACGCGTGACTTGCTTCCTGCCCTAGACTGCACCCCGATCTATTTAGAAAATATTTTCTGTAATAACAGGCAGGTTTTTCGATAAAAACCGATACTAGAAAACTGCTGCATCATTCAATCCTTGAAAATAATTAACCACACCGGTGCACACTTTCATAACGAAACGAGACAGTTAAAGGGTGAACTAATGACAAACGTGTACTAATAATTTGACCGCTTTAATAGATGGTATAGAGTCGCCGGTAGTGTGCCAATACCTGCTGGACGTGTTTACACGCCGAAAGGGTCAGCCTCGCAATTTGTTTCGCAACTGCGGCGCATATTTCTGTTCTTTGCACAACCTCGGTCACCATCCCCCGTCGCAAACTATTAGGTCATCCCATAAAACGTGTCATTTGCTATCGCGCTTCGTATATATGATCATATAATTATTTATCGGTGCTCTGTTCCTACAGGAACTTCTCTCTATGCGCGAGATAGAGAATTCCATATATGGACAATTTATTTCTTTAGGCATGTATCGTAATTAAACTGCGGATTTTATAAGCAGAACTGCAATATTACAAAACTGTGAACTCATTAGAAGAATCTAAGAATGTTTGTACATTTTAGACTCGTCGGGACTGTTTATTTTTATGCATTAATTCGCAATTGACTTAAAAAATTTTGAAGATTCACAGATCATAATAGAAATCTGAATAATTATTTTTATTTTTATGAAATGGTGTGAAGTGGTTTAGTGATCTATTTTAATTCAGTGTTAACGGAGTTTCATATTTAAGATTCGCTTCTTCGTGAAATTGTCACTGACCAGTCGCGCCGCTGTCGATGCAGGATTCTTTGTCAGACGAGTTGCAAACAGGTGAGGGATCGAGCACGTGCCTCTTGCGATCGGCGAGCAACGATTGCGCAAACCATCGAATGACGTCTTGCGTACGTCATTCTCTAGTCCAGCAATCGTCGCGTTCCACGGAGAGAGGCGTGTACTTAGCCGGTCAGATTGACGCGACTGAATATCGCTAGATCCGATGGCTATACGAAAAGTTAATCAATCTTCCTTGTGCCACACAAATGGCTGCAATATCTGTAGAGAAATATCGTCCAAGTTATCCTCGACAAATCACTGATCTCTAAACTACTGATCTTCTAAACAAAATATTAATGTCGATACACATTAATTACAATTAAGAAGCGGCACGGCTTGTTATGTCTCTAATCACAAAATCGATAACAGGTCAACATAGTGCACACGTCCCTCGTAGAATGTGTAGAATTTCCGCAGTGTTCCCTGTCTGGCTCGATCGTAGACGTTGAGAACAGTGTCCACAGAGTCCACTGATCTAAGAGGCTGCATAGAATCATCCAAAGTTGCGAGACGTCGTACGGTCGACGCAGCTCGCGAAGAAGTATAGGACCTAGCCTATCTTGGCATCGCGTTCTCGCCAACTCGTGTGTGTAGATCAAACCGCGCGCGGATTATTTTTAGATCCGCTCGACCGGCCGAGCGATTATTCCTCGGTAAATCATAACTTTCCTACGGCTGGACCGCAAACGCGCGGCGGAAATAAATTAATCGAAGGCCACTGCCCTTTGCGATGGAATCCGCCGCATTACCAATTTCCACAATCGCTACCAGACAACAGTCTTATCAAACATTTTGAACGTGGTGTGTAGAACGTGTTCCCTCTGAAGAGACTCTTCGTCTTCGAATTTATGTAACTAGCTTCAAAAGCTACTTTTCCAAGTGCATGTTACATGGGCACGTAGGATAGCTTAGATTCAATCTTCCGCAAGAATTCAGATCAGCAAAGGAAGTACTCAGAAGCAGTCTAGCATCTTAGCTACACCCAGCAACTGCTACATCCAGCGTTTTTTCTGCTCCGAATGCTACGAATGCTCTTTTTTTTCAAAGTTCATGTAACATAGACACGTAGATTAGCTTAGATTCAATTTTCCGCAAGAATCCAAATCAGCATAGGAAGTACTCAGAAGCAGTCTAGCATCTTAGCTACACCTAGCAACTGCTACATCCACCGTTTCGCCTGCTCCGAAAGCTACCAGTTCTCTTCTTTTCCAAGTTGATGTAACATGGGCACGTAGGATAGCTTTGATTCAATCTTCCGCAAGAATTCGGATCAGCAAAGGAAGTACTCAGAAGCAGTCTAGCATCTTAGCTACACCCAGCAACTGCTACATCCAGCGTTTCGCCTGCTCCGAAAGCTACCAATTCTTCTCCAAGTTCATGTAACATAGTAATATTGCTTGGAGAGCTATGTCCTGCGTCCCAGAAGAGATTGGGTGGCACATCGACTGTGCCCAGCAACATTCTTTGTGATCTTCGAGGCTTGTTAGCTGGATGGGAACACGAGTCCACCCCGTCGGTTACACGAATTCCATCGTACCCATCTGTTCCCCGAGGCCCGAGCAGATGTCCGCCAGGGTCCACGGATCCCTTGCACACGTGCTCTCTTTCTCGAGGACGGATCTAGCCGCGATTTTACGAGCGGTTATGACCGCGTTTGGACGAGGAGGAAAACGCGCACGTGACTCTGTAGCAGGCCACGCGCCACGCGATGTTGTTACGACGAGTTCGTCTTGTCTCGTCTTGTCTCGTCTCGTCTCGTCTGGTTTCGTCTCGTCTCGTCTCGTCTTGTCTTGTCTCGCCTCGGCTTCCTAGCCGAGAGAAGACACCTCGTCTCACCTTAACGGATCGCGCTTCTTCACGCTTGTCATGCCTCGCCACGGCACGCTCGCCTCCGGATAATGTAAACCAGGCCTCTCGGACTATCCCACGTTTTTCACCGTACCCCGCCGATCTATAGATCCTCCTGCGGTGTCTCGCTATCGACGCGTCATCTTTACGGAGCGATTTCTTCGAATCGTGCGCCTGTCGCTCGGGACGCAGTCGATTGCTTTCGTAGTGGACGACCAGGCTAGTTAGGGATTGCTTCTGGATTAGGTTACACGAAGAAGTTGAAATGCTGAATGTAGCAATTGCTAGGTAGCTAAGTTTGGGTATCTCCTTTGCCGATCTGTAGACTGCGGATTTTATGCGTAATTTGACAATAGTGGAAAAGTTAAGAGAATTTAGGAATAATTATTTTCGACTTGTGGGAGCATGAAATAAATGAAAGAGAGGAGGAAAAAGGAAGGAGAGGAAGGTAAGGACGTGCGAAAAAAGGCCATCGCGGAAGGGTGCTGTAAAAAAAACACTAAAAAAAACGGAAAGGTTCGCCAGGGCCTGATCATAAAACAGACCCAAGCAGAACCTGGAAAAGACACGGGAGAGGATTAGGGCTGCGTGGATCTGGTCGCCAGATGAGTACCTGGGCTGTCCGACCCACGCAGACCGAAAACAATACGAAAAGGAATATCGAAGGTAATAGCGAAGGGCAGCACCAAGGCCGCCACAGACTTATCGAAACTGCTAATGAAAGAATTTATTTAAAAAATGTTTCCCGCGTTCTCCTAATTAATTAATCGGTTTTGCTGATATTCGCCAACGAAATTGGAATCGATCGTGCAAAAATGACCGGGAATATATTTGTTTCGTGTGTCGTCAGTTTCGAAAACGCAAATATGAGCCAGTGAGATCATCGTTACGGTGTCGTCAGAATTTATCGGCGCCGTTTACGAGCACAAACATGAACTGCAAGAGATAGTTGAGTGCACGCGTACCCGAGGAATCTTTAAATTCGATTTTCTTGAAAACTGAGACTCCCTGGAGAATCCAGTTGCATGTACTGTTAACTCCGCGGTCGTCTCTCCTGGAGAGGAAGGGAGACGGAGGAATCTACCAGTAGATTCTCGGTTCGACAAGATTTATCTCGTCGCATTGTGCGGCGAGCCCACGCATGCCTCGAATAATTAAGACACATTTCGTGATTAATTGAACACTGATCTGGTAACGATAAGACGAGCGGCGGGAGCTAAGTCCGAGACCGGCGTGCAACATGAGAAGAACGCCAGGGGATGGTGGAACGGCGCGTGCCTACCTTGGACACGTGTAGCAGGTGCACAATGTCGCATCCCTCTAACAATCGATCCTACTCTGCTTCGATTATCGTACTCGAGGACAGATTTCTCGCCCGAAACGTCCCGATTATTTTAAAACACGATGAAAAACCTGAGATAACGAAGCCTTTTAATTTTTTATCAACGCTGGAACTATCGAGCCCGTCGAAATTACAGATTTCAGATTTCTTCTTTCACAGTTCGTGCAGCTATAAAAATATTTTCACGAGAAATTTTTTAGTATTTATTCAAGTACGCGCTACTGTGAAATCTTGATCGGTAGCTTCTTTACTAGTCAATTTGGACCAGCCACTACAACTCTCCGCACATTTAATTGACGCATTGTTGACGGAATCTAATGGAAATCTCGTTAGAGAAAATATAACCGCGGTTTTATTGAACTTAATTCTATTTCGGAATCTTTCCAAGGCTTCCCTGTCGGTTGGTAGGTCCAAATCGAAATTCCTCGTAAATATTGCAACCTCGTTACACGTTCCCCCCAATTTTTCCCCAATTAGTTCGTAATCAAGATTACCTAGATCTAGAGGAGTTCTATTTCCGAGCGAAAGTTTAATGTTGCAGAACTTCTACAGAAACGGAGCCGCGAAAGTAATCCCATGAATATTCCAGCCTCGTAGCTATTTGCTGTCCCGATTTTCTTCGATTACCGCAGAACTTTCGGCTCTTGACGGTGTTAAAATTTTATCTGCTGTATCTATAGCGAAATTGTCGTCGACTTGGGAAATGCCTCGAGGTCTCTGAAACATCAGCTGAGACCAGGATTCTACTTTACATTTTAGATCGACATTTATCAGACTATCTTGGGCTATCTATTGATAGATGCAGTCTTGATATCGAGACTCAATTAGTCGCAAAACTGATTTGTCCCGTACATATTGCATCATGACAAATCAATCTGACCAATTATCCTGCTTCCAGCTCACTTAACCCTTCGACGGCGGAGCCCGGGTCTGTTTTGACCCAGAGCATTCGAACCTTCGCTTAGCTAGTTCCTAATCATCGAATGAATACAATGTTACATTCGGAAGAAACTCGCGGTTCAGATAGCAAAGGACGAGGAGGTCTTGGAAAGACCTTTCTCAGGAAGAAGCCTCGGTCAGGGGGACAACGGACGACCGGAGTACGAGAGAGCCTCTGTGTCGGGGGACAACGAGGTCTTGGCTAATTCCGTCGTCGCACGTGCGTGCAAACGCCAGCGGCGGTGTTCTCGTGCTTACGCAACGCACAGGCGCGCGTGCGATCCAAAAATTCACGCGTTGCGCCTTGAACGGGGACCCGGCTCTCTCTTCGGCCGCGATTCGTGTCGGAATTTCGGATTCCAAAATCCGAACTCGTATTCACGAATATGGTGCCCCACGAGGGTGGTCCAGACGTTCCTAATCGTTCAACTCATCTCTTGAAATCATTTTTATGTTCATCTTGTTGAGAGCTCGTTCTAGCTCTTGGCTCGATCGTTGCTCCAACCGAGTCATCTTTTTCTTTGATTTGGGAAAATATTCTACATCGTTGAATTTATGTTTAGAACAGATTTTCATTTTGTTGCGAGTTTGTTCAAGGTCATGAATTAATTGTAACTGTAGTCCTCTTTGTTTGAATCACTTGTACAATGAGAAAAGACGCGGGATGTTAATTAATCTGGATCAATCTGAGTTGTGTTCTTCATTGTTCAACTCATCTCTTGAACTCATTTTTATGTTCATCTTGTTGAGAGCTTATTCTTGCTCTTGGCCCGATCGTTGCTCCACCCGAGTCCTCTTTCTTTGATTTGGGAAAATATTTGACATCGTTGAATTTGTGTTTAGAACAGATTTTTATTTTGTTCCGAGTTTGTTCAAGCACTTGGCTCAATTGTAACTCTAGACCGCTTTGTTTGAATCACGTGTACAATGAGAAATACATGGGATGGTAATTAATCTGGACCAATCTGAGTTGTGTTCCTCATCCTCCAACTCGTATTTAGAACAGATTGTTAATCCTATATTCTTGTGTAAAACTTCAGGCTTAATTGCAACGGTAGCCGAGTCCTCCAGAAAATTATGTAATTTGTACAATGAGAAAAGACATGGAAGGATGTTAATTAATCTGGACCAGTCCGAGTTGTGTTCCTCATCGTTCAACTCATGTTTAGAATTTTTAATCAACCGATCATTTAGACTCGATGGAACGTCAAATTGATCATCATTAATTGACAGTCATCTTCGCGATTTTTGTAAGAGGAATCGAAAGAGAATGCGACCGGAAAGAAATTAGGTGGAATTTGGATCGTTTCCGTGGTAAATAGCGGATAGTACCAATGGCCGGAGGAGTTTCAGGTAAATCGAAGAGCAGAAGCTCGATCCTATTGTCCCTTCTAGCAAAGGGGAAATTTGGCACGGGCCGAATGAATGTCCACTCTTCCGTTGTACGTCGGCTTGGACGTTGTATTTTATAGCGTTCTAGGGTTATTTAGAGCCTGGACACGGGCCTGTGCGCCGGTCTCCCGAAAGGTATTTCATCGTGGCGGGAATCTGTTACGACGCGAGCACCCATTGAACATTTCGGACCCAGTGCGACTTTTCATCGTCTTCGCGATTAAATAAAAATCTTGATCTGTTAAAAAACATAGCAAGAAGATGTTCTGTCGTGATTTCGTTCGGAGCTAGAAAGAAAAGTATCGTGGAACGTTGCCGTCTGAAACCGAACGCGCTTGCGAGGATCCTGGGTCCCCCCCTAAAAAACGATTCACGAAATTCATTGAACGCTACGAGGGGGCAAACTTCCGAGGCATAAAAACGGGTACATGGTGCCAAAAAGGGGACGTAGGGGAGAAACTGGCTGGCGAGAAGGGTTGAGAGCAACAGGAAGAAAGGCTGGTACACCGAGTGACGCTGGGCAATCCTTGAAACTGGCGTTCGAACATTTTATTCGGGCCCGGTGGGCTCGAGAAAATATTTTCTGCGACTCCGGCTCCAGAATTCGCCAAAACCCAGAAAACTTCCGCCAAGAATCCGTCAAAACTCGTCCAAGAATGTCGTTAATCATTCTCCACTGTGGACACTTTGTTAATTAACTATCAATTTTTAATGGGCGAGACAAATCTTATGTTCCTATATTTCAACAAAATAAATACTGCGTTGATTGATCCTTTGAAAAATGTTCGTCGATATATTGACCATATCAGGAATAATTGAAGACAGGAATTGGTGCAATGTCGGTGCAGATTTGTCCAGATTTTAATATTATAATATATAAAATAATAATAAAGCAATATGTAAAAGTATGTAGAATTTCCAGTACAATTTTCGATAAAATTTCAAGTACAATTCCATGTTAGTGCAAGCATGTTGTTCTATGTATATATCAGAGTATATATTATTAATTTTTGTCACCATTTAAGGCTTCGATGGATAATTTAGTTCTCCGAGGAAAGTATTCGAGGTAGGCTAAAACGATCCTGGTTCGCGAAGGGTTACTACAACTTGGTAGCTGTCGCGTAAATCATTTCCACACTGTTTCTACTCTTCCGCGTTAGCCACATAAAATTGGAACGCGATCCAAATACTTTATAAAATATGCACAACATTAATCTCGAATTTCGTAAAATGTATTTAAAGAAGACGCTCTTAACGTGAGACACAAGAGACACAATGAACAAGAGCCAAGTAGAAATTTCATTGTTCCTTAAATAATTTCAGTGAGTATCCATTGGAACTCTCAAATTCTTTCAATCTGTCTCGTGCTTTAAATTGCACCGATTTTTGCCGATAAATGTATAAAATCCTAATGATCAGTCACCCCTCTGCGCTCATAATGGGGGTAGGTGGTAATGTACGGTATCGAAGCTTGGCTACGAGTGTCGTAAGTGTAGCTCTGATCGGGATCGCGATATATGCGGGGGTTGCATTCTGAGGGATGAGGGGTTGGGGGGAAAGACAACGGGGAAGGTAGAGCCCCGGTGCTGGATGGAAAAGAGAGAAAACGGCGTCCCGGTCGAAGACGACGGGGAACGAGAGGAGGAACAGGCATGGAACGAAGTTATGGAAGCGCCCGGGGCCGCGTGTTGCCGCCCTGAGAATAGGGGATGCTGGTAGAGGGAAGTGCTTCCTTTCTCATAATGCATGAAACGAAGCCTGCGCCTTCAGCGCGGGCTGCATTGTCGGCGTTCTCTCTCTCTCTCTCTCTCTTCCTCTCTCTCCCTCTCTCCCCCTCTCCCTCCCTCATAACGACATCCTTCGTCCTGGAATCATCGTCGCTCAGGCGAAAGAGTCGAGTGTGCTCGATGCACCACCGGGCAACCCCCTGAAACCCCGGTCCTAGAGTCGAGGACCGACCTCCAGAAGACACTGGATCGTTTCGATCGCTGTGTTCTGCGAAAATTTACCGGATCGATGTATAGTTAAAATCTGAAAGAAAATGGATTTTCGAAATGTTCTGTGCACTCGTTTTTTCATTGCAATTTTGCCCGAGCAAATCCGCTGTTTAGGGATTATTACATAAAAAAGGATTTTTTTAAGAGAAAAGCTCCTATTAAACAAGAAAAATTTAATTTTGTATTCTGAAGTATTAATTTTCATATTCCGAATTAAGAATTTCCAAAAATTCTGTTCAAAATGAAAGCTCCAGGTTCTGTTCTATTCTGTCCCCCGCTGTGTCTCGCGTTCACACAGTGGAATAAAAATGAAGAAAAATGATCGTGGGTGATACCATCCCCTAAGAATCTCGATCGAGAAGGAACGGTTTATCGGTCCCAGTGATTCATTCCCGCGACACGGTTATTAAGCGCAAGTGGTTGCATTACGGGTTGAGGTCGTTGAAATATCTCGAGGCGTGTCCCGCGTAAAAACGGAATGGCGAAAGTGGACGGAAATGCATCTTTGCTCATAATGCATGCGCCGGAGCCAGTAACAGCAGCAGCGGCCCCGACATCACGGTTTGCATCCGACCGGGATCCTTCTTTGCAAACGACATTCCTTGTCTTCTTATTATTGCTCGTCTCGTAGGGAAATACCACGGAAATACATTCGGTCGTTCACGTTCGAGATATCGAAATCAACTGGCATATTTATGCGGGAATATCGAACATCCATCGGAGCTGACCGTCTATCGAGATCGTATCGAGATCATATGTATATCGGCTCGACGGTTATGTCGTTTGTAAAATATCCGACCGATTCATTAAGGGATCTTTATATGTAATGCTGTATCTACGTATGAACTTGGCTTAATAGTCATAAACTATAAAACGAACTGGAGGTTATTAAAAAGATAATCATCGGTTTAATGCTGAGTCGGGGAATTACTAATTAGTCTGAGAATTTTAGTTGGTAGTTATTTGGAAAAATAGTGAGCGTTGTTAAAAAGGCGAACTTTTTTTTATTGATTTAAAGCACCGAAAATTGATGTCCGACTGATGTTAAATTATTCAATGGTCCAAAAATGGCCAAGACTACTGCCATGTCAAAAGAGGTCATCAGTCTCTTAAATTTCAATTTTTCATTTTCGGTTTCGTTAACTACACTTTTATTTTTGGGGGATTCTTTTATTTCACAATTTTTCTCCCGCGACTTTCTAATAGAAATAATTTCCTATCTCAACGTAGATGTGCGTGACATCATTTGTCAAACATTCCACTCAACTTCAGACTTTTACGAACCTTCCAAAAAAAAATTGATGTCCGAACGATGCTAAATTATTAAATGGTCCAAAAATGGCCAAGACTACTGCCACGTCAAAAGAGATCATCAGTCTCTTAAATTTCAATTTTTCATTTTCGGTTTCGTTAACTACACTTTTATTTTTGGTGGATTCTTTTATTTCACAATTTTTCTCCCGCGATTTTCTAATAGAAATAATTTCCTATCTGAACGTAGACGTTCGTGACATTATTTGTCAGATTCAGACTTTTACGAACCTTCCAAAAAATTGCCATAAATCAATTTACTCGACAATAAAGAGCAGACTTCCGAGTAAAATTTCCTCCAATTTTCAAACAGAAATAATTTCCTACCTCGACAAGGACGTCCGTAATTTCGGTCTTGAGAGGTTCTACATCGTGCCCAGTCTAAGGATAAATGATGACGGGGGATTTCTCTGGTCGGACTATGGTTGTGTCGCGTTACAGGACAGCCCGTCCAAGCAGAACGATAGAAACACGTTCACGGATACGAAATTCGGCTCGGTGAATGAAATGGCCGCGCTTGTAAGTACGTCAGAGTCTCGCAGCTTTGCATTTTAGCGGCGTAGACAAGGCCTTGCCCTCTTTAAGGCAATTAATGACTCAATCGGGATCAGGCTGATTGAGCCTTTATAAGGGCCTGGGGTACGCGTGGCCGGACTTCGCAATGCGCAGAATGCACTTGCCTGGCCGCATTTATTAACGCGGTGGCATGAACCCAATTAAGGACGAACGAGCGAGGAAGCCGAGGATTCCTCGCCGCGTGTTGCGCCCGCGATATACGCCCGCGAAAATTCTGCGGTCACTTCCGGATTTCGCGATACCGTTCGCCAATTCTTCCTGGCGAACTTCGACGATTGCCATTTCCATTCATCCCCCCTGATCGGTGCACACCGAAATTACCGGGCTTTAAAAGTAACTGATAAGTACTTGTTGCTTCACAGTAGAGGATCTTCGTACAAAATAAAAATTCTACAAATTTTTTTTTAAATAATCGTCGTTTAGAAAGGTTTAGTAATCGACAAGTTCATTCGCAATGAATTGCAGAGCTTCTGTGCTCTAAAACGATCAAGTCCTTCGCAACCTGTTGAACAGCTTTTTGGACCCGTATCTTCTGTGTTCCTATTGTCTTCGAGACACTATATTTCGTGCGCGTGCAACTTATAGGTGCACTCTGTGTCCACAGAATCACCGATCACTGTGTACAGAAACTCCTCCGAAGCTTTGCAGCCCACAATAGACAGCTCTGTTTAGAACTTTCTTCTGATCAACACTCTATCTTATCGCTTTATCTACCGGAAGCTTCTTAATAGGCTTCTTGAGGTCTGCGCTACATCGGAACACGCAGTTCAATAATTTTCTTTCTTGCTCGACGTACGTATTTATAAAATAAAATGCCGTCTATCATTGCTCTGTTTCAATTAATTCTCACGTGTATAGTTAATTGAATTTGCACATTGGACTGCTCTATTTAACCCTTACGTCAATGACCAAAATTTTGTACGATATTCCATTACACTTTATAGTTCTGAAATAGTTTAGAAATAGAAATTAACAAAAATATTAAAGTTTTTCAAAAAAATTGATAGTGGTTATCCGGGTTCCCAGTTATTGATATAAGGGTTGATTCTAACTAAAAATCGTTCTCTTTCAATATTAATAACTTTGATTTTGTGGTCCACTCATGCTTGGTACTCGTTGAAATATAAAACCACGTGTCTGTGTTGATTTTTCTCTACACAGTATATTCCCCATAACGCGGACGATCGAACACCGAGCTAGAGTATCGACAATAAATAAATTTTTGCAACACCTGGTTTGCGAAAAATTAATTCACCACCGTTCGATTAGGTTCCAGGAGCCTCTTCCGAGGACATCCAGGGCAAACGTTCGCGTGCCGATTAACGCTTCGAAATTCGCGAGCGTAAGGCGTAAGGTGTGTTCGGGGAAATAGTTGGCCGGCAAACGGCGCGACAACACGCGCCGGACAGCAACGGGCTGTCTTGTGCGTGGTCAGAGACAAGTGACGTTAATGCGCAATAAATTAGCGGCCTCCCACGCGGCTTATGAGCGACGCGGTTCACGGCTCGCCGTTGCCCGCGAACCTCGGCTTCTTAGTTCCATGGAAAACCCATGGGGAAGACCATCGCCGGTCGTGTCGTACCTTTTACCATCTCGCGCCAACACCGTGACACTACTCCGCTTATCTCCCGAAAATTTTTCATTAATCCGATAGGAGGGAGTATTTTCCTTTTTCGAAAGATTGTACGTGGGTGTTTCGCGTCGAAGCAACAAGGGGGAAAAAGTGGAAGTCGGGAACAACCTCAGACATAATTTTCGCGGATCGATCGGATACACCTAAATCACTCGACGACGGCGACGAATAAACCCGTTCGAGGCGGTCGGGCTTTCAGACGCGGCTCGTAAACCGGTATAAGCGTTCCAGACCCCTGGACAACGATGGACCGTGACAGTAGGGATTTATCGTGCCGTCATTTCCGTGTAAACAGTACCAACGCACCGCCGATGATAATGGTGTTTCCATGGACTCCTCCATATTTGCCGGGCCCGGCCCGAAAATCGTGGGGTCGGCTCACAGTTCGATTCGATCCATCGAAAATCCGTCTGGATTCGCCGAGCATCTTATTTCGGAGACGAACGTGCTCCTTGCATTTTATTCTCAGTAGGCCATCGTGTATGTTTCTTAAATTCTTTCGGAGAGAACATTTTAGATTTTTTATTTCACTTGTACCGAGAATTGTGAAGACACTCTTGTGCAATTAATTCCATAATCGAGACATTTCTATCGGCTCAGAATATTTTCGAGGTGGTATTTTCTGCAATATGCGCACGAAATTGTACCTGTTTTCTAACACAGAGTCACCATTCGAGTGTAAAGGGTCGAATAAATTTATTCGCTCGTGCAAATTTTGCAATGAAAGTCGCATATCATCAAATGCGCTCCTACAATTTCTGTAAAGAATTAAAAATGAGACACTTCTGCAACTTTAACCGTTCATACAGTTATACAATTTTGATAATACACCTGGTTGAAAGAGGAAGTAGAGGAGCAACAAACTTTGCATAAAACAGAGAAATTTTCATCGAACAAATTAGAGTTAATACATCGCTTCTCGTGTACGTTCCTTTGGATTTCTTCGAAGAGAACATTTTAGATTTTTTATTTCACTTGTACCGAGATTGCGAAGACACCGTGTGCAATTTTAATTCCAAAATCAAGACATTTCTATCGGCTCGGAACATTTTCAAGGTGGTATTTTCTACAATATGCGCACGAAATTGTACCTGTTTTCTAACACAGAGTCACCATTCGAGTGTAAAGGGTCGAATAAATTTATTCACTCGTGCAAATTTGCAATGAAAGTCGCATAGCATCAAATGCGCTCCTACAATTTCTGTAAAGAATTAAAAATGAGACACTTCTGCAACTTTAACCGTTCATACAGTTATACAATTTTGATAATACACCTGGTTGAAAGAGGAAGTAGAGGAGCAACAAACTTTGCATAAAACAGAGAAATTTTCGTCGAATAAATTACAGTTAATACATCGCTTCTTTTGACAAACTGTGCGGATTAACATGCATCCACTTTGGAAAGAACCTCAGCCAAGGGGGCTAGAGTCTCTCGACTCGGCTCGTGCGAGTTTTTCACCGGGTGGGAACAAATGACAGTGCGTGTAACGCTTTCCGAACGAGTGTAACTATTAACGTTTGGCGTCATTCCAGTTTACAAAAGACGTTTCGAGTGACGGGAGAACTCATCGTTCTCTGGCGACCTCGCTTCTCTCTTCCCTCGCTTCTGGTGAAAATTTTTCGATTAATTATCAGCACGTTGACAAGACGTTCCAGCGGTCTCGGGACCGGGAAAAGCGAATAGGGAGGAACGGGAGAGGGTGCAGAGGACGGAGCGGAGAAACCGTAGAGGATCAGAAACGCGGTGGATGACGCGGCCGGGGGTAAATGATCGACGTTGGATCCGCGAGTTTTCTTTTTTCTCGCGTCCCGAGCACACTGGAGAACCGGTTCCCCGGGTTCGTGTAACATCTTCAAGCCCGGTAATCCCACGGCAATTTGGCTGAGACGCGTGTGTGCGTGCGCGTTTCTGCTCGAAGACGTCGGACGACTACGAGGAATCGTTTCGCCAACAATTCGATCCCTCGAATGACACCGGTGGCCGATCGGCGTGAAACTCGATGGCTGCCGGGATCCAACTGGGCTGTACTAACATGCGAAGTTTCGACTCCGAGACTTCCCACGTTTGCGAGGTACGCGCACTCACCTGGAGAACCATCTCCAACGTTCGGCGAATCGAACGTTTTGTGTACAATTTATTTTATTAGGAGCACGAGATTAATTTATTGGGCGAAACAAAATATTCCTACTATGCTCCGAACCTTAACGATTCGAACAAAAACAGAATCGTCTAGATCGGAGTTGCAATTACCGAGATAAAAATTCTTTGGTGCAGCCTATTTTTACCGTAAGCTAGCACAAATGTCGAATTTGTCAAATTCGGAGGTCCGTATTTCGTGAACAAATTGGAAATCATCGAAGCGATGACTTAAACCCCCCCTGATTATGCGTGTATTTTCCGCTAACGATCGTCGCCAAGTCGCATTTCGGAAACGCGATCGAAAGTTTCTGCCCCGCCTGCAGGAATCCTCTTCCTGAACTTTCATCCAAGCTAATCGCTCTCTTTCTCCCAGACCGTGTTATCAGAGTCCGGCTATCGTTTCACGTCGCGGCTTTTGGACTCTAGTTTACAAGAAGACACGCACCGCTAATTGATACCCGTAATCGTCGAGGTCACGGGGTCAGACAAACCGCGATGACCAGGCTGCCTCAAGTTCGGCGATTTTATTCCGGTTCCCCGGCTATCCTGTTCGAAAAAGGCGCAATTTTTTGCGACCTTGGCTGCTGCAAATCTGACTAACGTTCGCTAACTCGTCGTTCTCATTGGAGATTTCCGCGAGACGACATTCGAAAGACGGTTCCTCATTGAGAAATCACTTTCCTTGACCCATTGAGTGTCATCGTTCGGCCGAAGATAAAATGTACAGGGCGTTTCCTCCAATTATCTCTTTCGGTGACGATACACACATTGCGTGCACGATACGAATGTCAGACGACGAACATGCTGCGCAAAATATTTTGTGCATCTTCTATTGTTCAAGGTCAACGATGTGTTTTTTGAGAGATTATCTTCGGGCGCCAAGTTCGAAGTTCCCTGGGATGCTTTAGGAATTTTTAGCGATTGAACGGATCGATGTAGAATTTTGCAATTTTTATTGTGGGTGGAAAATGGTTTAGAGAACACGTACAAAAATTTTCTGTCGGAAAGATTCTTTTTTTATCGAAATACAACAATTCGACCGATCAATTCTCGGAACGATCATCTTGCACGAGTTTAGTTGCAGCATGGTACCGAGGCTTCTTTCGAAATTTCCAGCGATCGAACGACTGGATGAAAATTTTTTAAATTCTTATTGTATCTGGACAATGGTTTAACGAACATGTACAAAAATTTTCAGTCCGAAAAGTTAATTTTTTATTGAAATACGACAATTTGCCTGATGAATTCTTGAAACCATCATCTTCGACCGCTGAGTTTGAAGCATGGACCCAGACTCGTTTAGAAATTTCTTGCGATTGAACGAGCGAATGAAAATTTTCGAAATTTTTACTGTATCCGGTCAATGCTTCGAAGGACATGTAAAAAAATTTACTCAAGCGGTAGCCTCGTTTTGCACATGATGCTTTCGATTGAACGCAAAGAATTAAAAGTTAGTTTATCCAACATACCGGTAAGCTTGGTAGAGTATCTCTTTGCGTGGAAATGGACGAAAGGAAAATTATTTTCAAGCGGACACGATGCCGCGGAAATTTCGCGACAAGACACCCTGTAGATTCGCGTGATCGGCTCGCCATCGAGACTGCTCGAAATTCTCGGTTGCAAAAGTGACTTTCTACCGGGAAAGTCGGCGCACTTTCTCCTCGGCCAACAATCCCGCGCATTTCGTCCGAGTTCTCGACGGGCACCGCTCGATAAGAGCTCGATCATCGTCCGAGCCTCGGAATCACGGCCAAATGATGAATAGCCTCGGATTCGAGACGCGCGCGCCGTCTTCCTCTCCTTGCTTCTCCCGTCGTCCTTGCGACACAGTGACGAAACGACTAATAATAAATCGCCGTGTGGGGCGAGAGAGAGAGAGAGAGAGAGAGAGAGAAGGAGAGAAGGGAAAGGAACGAAGGAAAGGCAACAACAAAAAAAAAAGAACAGAGGAGAGGAAAAGAGAAGCAGACGGACAAGCGCCCTTTATTCCGCTTCTGGCCGATTTCCGAGTCTGAGAGACACGCATGGTGAAAGCAGCAGCACAAGTGTCCGGAAGAATTTTCGAAAAATTAATCTTTTTGAAACGAGAACTGTGCAATTTGTATCACTCACAAAGGGTCTACAGGCCTTTAAAAAACATTTAAGCTCGACCGTTTTGGGAGCAATTGGGAAATTATACAGCCCTGGATAAATTGCTTACCGTCTTTGAGGTGCCCTGATCGTTCTCTCAAGCGTTTCGGGTTCTAACAATGTGCGATATATTCGGTATAGTGTCCTCTAAACGATTGTACAAGAATCATGTTCCAACCCCTCCCACTTTTGTAATTATTATTATTTAAAATCAGTAATGTTTCAATATCGTAATGTTTCAATTAAAGTGAAAGTAATTATAAAATAGGCGATGAATTTTTTCTGGACCTGAAACTATTTCGATTAAATACTATAATGTCTTTGGTATGAGCACTCGAAACCTCATGTTCGTCAGTTTGTTAGTTCCACGATGATAAAATCGTCGATGTTTAATGTTTTGAAAAAATTCTTTGGGATCTGTTCGGATGTCTTTAATGTTCGCCATATTCTCTATCCAAATTCGAAGAAAATCTGAAATGGTGGACTAAGAAACATCCGATTCCGCGTGAAACGACCCTAATAGAAAACGGACCGCAAACGTCGAGCGTTCGTTCCGTATCGATGGCGAAATGGGAATCTTTTCTTTCTCTATTCTCGGCGCCGTTTCGCCTGGCCTGCCGGTTTCGTCATAGAGAACGGTGAAACGCCACATGCTCGGCACACAATGCCCGCGAAACGGTCCGCGTCTCTCGTGAACAAACAATCCCTTGACTTCGAGGATCCGATAAATGCTCGCGAAACGCCTTCGCCATTCGTTAGAGTAATATCGAATTGCTGGAAAAATTCCAGTCGTTCGATTTCAATCCAAAACTGCATTTTCGTGGTCGAATTTCATTTTTAAACCCATGTGCCCTACCGTAATATGCAATCCACCATCTTTAATTTAAACCCTTGAACGGGAACACATTCTAAAATGGACTCGAAGCGACCCCTGATAATCGGCACAATTTTGTCCGAGATCTGCTTCAGGATTCATCAATTTTTCGATACGTTTAGAATTTCTTTTTAAAACTAAGTGACCCTATCGTAAAGAGAAATCTTCCACCTTTAATTTAAGTCCACGAACATTAAAAAATTCCTACAGAAACACATTCCTTTCACTCAAAGTGTCCCATTAAATCGAGCCGACCTCGTCCGAATTTCTCAGTCGGGATTCATCGATTTTTCGCCACATTTTCGAATTTCTTTTCCAATCTAAGTAATCCTATCGCGAAGTGCAATCTTCCATCTTTAATTTAAGCCCTGGAACATTATAAAATTCCTACAGGCACACATTCTAAAATCGACACGAAGCGACCACTTTTAATCGATTCAATTTTGTCCGAGTGCTCCTTCAGAATTCATCGATTTTCCATGTTTTCGTATTTCTGTTTAAACCCAAGTAACTATAATCTAAATATGATATATACGTAGCTAAGTGATTCTTATTCCCACGAAATATGCTAGACACTCGTACAAAATCTCATAATCAATTTTTCCCCGTAGAACACACTGTGTAAAAATGAAACAATTTTAATTTCTAAAACAGACACCTGTCACAGATATCCTCGTACCTCGAGCGCATACACACGCACACGAATACAGAGTAACGGCGAAGTAGCGATCGCGATCGATTTTTCCACGGAATCGCGTAATGCGAGAACAATGAGCGTCAACTCCAACAGAACGTAATTCTACGTCGTAAAGCGACGTCGCGTCGCGTCGTCGTCGTCGTCGTCGTCGTCGTCGTCGTCACCAGTTCGCAACTTCTGTTGCGGAAAGGTCGGCGCAGCGTCGCATTCCCGGCAGTGAACTTTCGCTCGCAGGAGGACATAGTTGAAAACTCATCGACCGAAGTGATTTGTTTCGATTCCTGCGCGGGTACAATACCCCGTCGTCGTCGGTGGGTAGTTTCGGGGGGTGTTGTTCGCCAGGGTCTCGTAGACAGCAACAGGACACGCGGGAGAGGAAGGTGCTCGCGATTTCGTCACAGAGAGGCGCACCGTTCACTTTTCCAGCAATGGCCACTGGCCGAGTTCGACGCGGCCCGTAGTGGCACGCTGGTTATTGCTCTTTTATGGCTGGCACACATCGCGCGCTCGCGGCCAACGCTGTTTTCTCCGGTTCGCTTAACAAGCCCGAGCGCTTTCTGTTCCCACGATTGAACTTCGGACGGACGAGTCCTTTGCGACAGCATCCCTCGAACCAAACTACCGAAAAAAATCGATTTTCGCCCATAACTTCAGACAACTTTCTTCAAAAAATCCTGACACCTTCCCTTGGTCGTACATTTATTATCGACGATTTTATCAGGTTGATCTTCAAGGTGGAGTTGCTTCGTTTTCCCTAGCAATTTTATGTGCTATTTTCCAGCACTGGCTTCTCGTGTCTATCCTAACTGTTCGAGTCTCCATCAATTCTTGAACATCGGAGTCCATTTAAGCCGACAGTGGTCCCAAATAGCGATGGGCGTGATACAAGTCTTTCTCATGATCTTCAAACAATTCGATGCTTAAGTACTTGTTTGGGTGTTTCGATATGTATCAAAAGATAAGAAACTTCATAAGGATACCAATATTGGTATATCACGTCTTGGATGAAATTGCTATCGTTACATTCGCAATTCACGTCTTCACCGTTTTGAACGTACCAACATAATATTTTCATTCTATCTTCCTTTATCACGCTTGATATTAGTAAACATAACATTGTGTACTGTCCGTACGCCACAAGAAGTAGCTGAGGGGCAAAGGGGGTCCTCGCTCGCAGCCAATGGTTATCTTTGACGTCAGACAGTTTAGCCAATAATTTGGTTAGAATCGAAAGTTCGTGTGGAATAACCCAATCGGACGGTTTGTTGTCGAATTCCTGCCAGGAGACTTCTTGTGGCGTACGAACAGTACTTGTCATTCAGTCGACTCGACAACACAGGATTGTGATAGTATCGATAACAAACCCATCCAAGATGTACTTATAAAAAGGATCGAGGCTTCTGAGCAATTATCATTAGGGATCGATACTTTTTGATACCCAGAGAATCATACATGCTTATGACACCATCATTCTTTGTCTTAAGGAATCGATACCTCTTGAACATGCTCGTGGCCCATCGCTAGTCCCAAAGGCTCCAGCTAACTTAATCTTATTGACAGGCAAACTGTGTTGCAATAGCAACGTGTTGGAAATAAATATGTTTCCAAGAAATAGTAACGGAATGTGCATCGGTAGTCCGAAAAAATTGTTGAATGGATTTGACAGTTTGTTTATTGTGTCGCATAGTGTGCAGGTTGGGTTTGCGTATCCCGGTTAACGAAGAAAAATAATTTACCGCGAGGCTGAAGTGCAACGGCGAAGATCGTCCAGGAAGAGGACGATATCGGGTTCGATAAAGTATCGCGGTCGCGAGCACCGATAAATCGTCGGAGCAACGGCGCGATTACTGCTGCGCCAGCTACGAAAGTATAAGGGACCCTGGCAGCCGCTGACTCGGCTGTTACTTCATTCTGGAACGAGTTTCTGCGTGTAATCGAGTCGAGTGTGAGAGAGCCGGACGAGAAGCTTTGTTTCGGGTTAGCCACGGTTACCATTCGCCCGGCACCTGTTACGACGCGCCGGTCCCAAATTGCGCGAATGACTCGTCCGAAATTTTTGCACACCAGTTGACGGTGTGTACCTTCTCTCTTAACTTGAATGTTCTTGATGGGAAATTGGATCAACAAGTGCAAAAATATCTTGCTTCGCTTTTGCGATTTTTCGAGTCGCTTTTGAAATATTTCCTTCGATTCGTCTCCTATCGGTACATTTGTATAAATTTTGGACTTTTCATAGAAATTATAGCAAAGTTAATTAGCAATATTTCATGCAAAAGTTGTTACGCAATAGTCGAGTGCCACACCTACGTCCACAGAATAGAATTGTGCGAATCTCGGTGTATTTCTACAATCGAAGGAATCTAATTAATTAAAATTTCTCTTTTAACACTAAACCTACCGAGCACTAAAAGCGATTGATATGTTTTAACTTAGAAAACTGACAAGGCTCTATTCATTTATATTTCGTGCAATTTTTCAGACAATTTGTGCTTGAATAAAGAAATTTATCGAATCAATTTGCATGCAAGCAACTTCATAATTTCAATAATTATGAAATGAAAAATATAAAACTGGTCATTTGACCGGCAGTGGTAGGTTTAGTGTTAAATTGCTGATGATAGAAAGTAAGAAAAAAAGATTCTCCATAACATCAGAGCCGAATAACATTTAATTTGCTTAATACATTGTCGTAGATGTAGATTGGATGATTTCCAATTAGAAAAATAGTGTGGACTTAACTCATGTGGTTCTAAACTAATGGCTCTAGAAGCGTGAACGTGCTTCGCGTGTAAATTGTCGTGGAGCGTACAAGGTGTGTGCAGGCACTCGATAATTTTTCTTTTCGGCTGGTTGTTTTTCGAAGTTTCCGCGCGAGCAGATGGCGGAACGAATTCATCGTCGCCCGAGGCGTTTTGAACGGGTCAGATATGCATCTGGCCAAGAAGAAGAAGCCCGGGGAAAGTCAATTATCGAGGAAAGTATCGAGGCACACCTTACCTTTCCCAGTCGTTCAATGAAATTGTACTTTCAATTATCGACGCGATTACTCGGGCTCGCGTCAGCGATCGATAAATGCCTCTATCTGCGTCCTTATCGGGCTTAGACGTTACGTAAACGACGTACTCCACTGATAACCGTGCGTCGGTGTGTGCGCGCGTGCGTGCGTGCACGCGCGTGTTTCGCCCGTCATTACAGCGCCGTGAAAGAATCCGTGTCAATAAGAGAAACAATCGGACTGATTCCTGCAAGACCCGAAACCTTTGCAAGAAATATTACTCGTCTAACAAGATAATCTTAGACAATTTAATCATTCATAAACATCCGTATTTTATACATTAAATATAATTGTTTGAACGGCATTGCTCTCAATAATCGCTTCTCGAGTGGTTTACTAGATTACAAATAATTCTCTCAACAATTTCTTACCGAATATTTTTTCGATAATTACCCGAATTATAAAATTCTAGGTGGTACGATTGCTCCCTTCAGTAAAATAATTTTTTAAAGAACTTTTTTACTCTCCATAATTTCTTCTTGAACGATTACTCGAGCTAAGATCTAGGGGTGGGTTTACTAGATTACAAATGATTCTTTCAACAATTTCTTACCGAAAATGTTTTCGATAATTACCTAAATTATGAAATTGTAGTGGTACGATTGATTAAATTTTCCCTCCTGTAAAAATAATTTTTTTTCTTGAACAATTGAACTAGATTACAAATAGTTCTTTCAATAATTCCTTACTCGCTAATTCCTTCTCTAAATTTTCTTCGATAATTATCGGAATTATGAAATTGTACGTTTGCTCCGTCCAGTGAAAATAATTTTTTAAATAATTTCTTCCTTCTTCTGGAAGGAGAAATTAGAAAAATCTGGGAGTGCATTTATTAAAGTAGACGCAACATTTTCAATCTCGTCTTTCAACAACTTGTACAATCGCTAAAAATTAACAAAATCTAAAGATACGTTCATCACTGTAAGAAAAACTACCGTGTTTCAAGATCATGTTCTCGAGCGAGTGTCCAAATTTGAAGAATCCAGACACGTTTTAATTGCGACTCGATGATCTGCGTACTCGAGACTCTCCCTCCTTCTATCGTCGATCAATTCGCGTTTATACCTCGCGGAAGCGCGACGTGCGAACGCTTTCCTCGAGCGGTTCTCCGCGTCTCCAATAAAAAGAACGAGCCAATAAATCCCGGAGTAACGATCCTTCTTCCGTTTTTATAGACGCGTTCTGTGGACAGTGGTCGCGATGCCTCAGACCGTTTTACTTTCCTCAAAACAAAAGCTCGTAAAAGCTGCGTTCCAACGCCTGACCGTATACCAACACCAACCGTAAGCTTCCTCGTCTAAATGAGTTGCGGTCGTCTCGCCGAATGTCAGGCTCATTGAAAGTTTACCACCGTGGATCTCGAGACTGGTGCGATCATCGATCATCGTTTCAAATGAAAATTTCGACGCATGTCCGAAGCGTTCGGTACAGTTGCTAATACTCGTAAAAAAATTGCAAAACAGCAAATCACGACACTACTATACACACGCTGTTCGTTCGAGCTGGTTTCGCGGTCGGGGAAGCGATAAAAATTCATAGGGCCTTGATACGAGGCAACTACACCGTTTAACGGAGAAAGTCGATGCGCGTTCGGAACTCCCATTTTCGACAGCGATTCTATAAAACCTCGAATCGCCATAAATATCCACGAAGCAGCGCGCACACGCTGCTGGTCGTCGCTGCGAGCCCGTGAGACCTTCCCGGTTCCACGTTTCCCGCGGAATCGGGGCGGAATACAAATCAGCCGGGAGGTTCCGCGGGCTGGAGAGCTGGCCCGACTCGCCAATGAAGATATCATTCATCCTAATTGGTGTTAATATCCTAAGTTCGCAGACGCTACACGTACCCCGTAATTTTTCATCGGCGGTATCCGCCGAATAGCGTTCGACGGGTAAATCGCTCGGAAACTCGCCGTACAGAGAGAAGGAGCCAGAGAGATAGCGGAGACCGTGCGTGTGTGCGCCATTCTTCTATATATAGACTTCGAAAGGGGGGTTAGCATGACTCCCCAGCATTGATCGCAGTGCCACCCCATGAGCAAACCCCTAATAACACCCTCCACCTCCTCTCCTCGGCCCACCCTCCGCACCAGACTCACCCTCGGCAGCAGCCACCCTTCCAGTCTGAACTGCGCCCTTTGCTAACCCAATCTGAGACCCCTGCAGGCGACGGCTCTCAACCTACGGTTCCCTGTGGACGATTCTCTTCCCTGTACGATCCTCCGAGGCCAGCTGGCCAGTCAGCTGATTTCTGCCGGCACGCCAACGTGTGCCGGGACACCCATTAGCCGCGCCAACTAAACCCATTAACCACCACGGGATAGGAAGACGCCTCCGCGAGAACCCTCTTCGTCCAGCGAGAGAATCTCGCGGTCCTATGAACGAACACCTCGCCCGGACATCGTCCTTTTCGCTCCGAAACATATCTGGGATCAAACCTGGTCGATCAGGATTTTTCGCGAGGGACGCTGCGAGAAGAATATTTCACAACCCCCGTTAAAACGATTAACCCTTCGGGGACGACGATGAATTGCCAGGTTGTTTCTGTATGGTTATACGATGTTGCAATGATCTCTTCGATCTATATAGTTTGTTCGGTATTTTTTCTAGCCAATAGTGCGCGACACGTCGCGTCTAATAATTTGACCTCCTGTAATCAATTTTGAAGTATTTCTCAGTTCGGTACTCGTACGTCGGGTTCGAGGGATTAACCCGCCAGGGGGTTGAAAAAGACCTACCATTCGAGGGCTACGCACACGTTTTCTATGACTCCCACCTGGTCCGGCTTGTTTGGGACACTTAGTATCGTGCGTGTCGAGAACAGAACAACTACTTAACCCATTTAGACCTGTCGTAACTTGTAAAGGACCGTATACTGTTCGTTAAAAAAGATTTAGTGGCGGAAACTTGCCGGGGTTATTTACTTCTATCAACTTTTGAATATGTATGTACGAGTCTATTATGGACTATGTGGGGTGGCTCCTGGCAACCCTTAAGTGAATTTGTTGTTTTATGACGATTTGCAGGCGTTCCTCATTCATAACTCAAATGAATTTGTTGCTTTCTCACGACTTTCAGGCGTTCTTTAGTTTATTTATAACGAAAGTATCATAAAATTCTGACGGGGTGGTTCCTGGCAACCCTTAAATGAATTTATTGCTTCACAACGATTTTCAGACGGTCTCGATTTTATTTATAACGAAAATTCCATAAAATTCTGATCGAACTCGGTCCTAAATTGATTAACATGCGTGCATACGTGTTTTTGACGATTTCAATGGAGGGATTTAAGTAAATCTGGAAACAGTACAATGCGTTGCACAATTCGTTTTCACAAAAAATATTAGTTCATTTACAAAATTTCGTGCCCGATTTCCCAAAAGGATCTCGAAACCTTTTTCGAAAAAAAAATTTTCATCAAACAGAAATCCACTACTTTTTTTTTCTCCTCTCTCTCTCACACAATATTATTAACGTTCTCGTTATTCACTATTGCCTGTAACGTATATTATGTTGTGATAAATGTCGTAGGACATTTCCTAATAAAAAAATATGAGACATTTCGCACGTGACAAAAACTATTGTTTTGATGTCATTGTATATCACTTTGACCGAAATGTGTCCCGTTTCCTTTAACCTTTAATCAGCGGCGATCGGCTCGTTCAGTAGCGGTTCACGCGAGTAAAAGTTTTTCATTCAGTGGATTAGTTCCGTATCGGGGGAACGATCTGTCACGATCGTTCACGGTCACGGGGAGGAGACAGGGAGGGAAAAAAGATTCCGAGCCGGCGTGCGACGAATTAATTAGTTCGATCGTGGCGGGCAGCACGTCTTGAATGACGGAGAGAGATAGAGGGAGAGACAGAGAGCTCCACGCGAGCCGGTTTCGGATTATTTCGCGACGGAACGCGTGTGCGACGTACGTGCTCTGTGCGAAATTACGGCTCCAGCTCGAATCTTCTCGGAACCTCTGCTATCCGAACCGGAAACCATAAGCTTCTGCAAGAACATCGGTGATTGTGAATACGTTCTACAATGATTGTACACGCCTAATTACACTCAGGTGAGACCCACATAGTTCGTTATCGAGTGTGTAAATTATAGTTCGAATAACAGAGGTTCTGTTGTAACTTACGTTTGAATGTTCATAAAACAAGAACAATATTTTCTATATTATATTTACATGGTACAGATTGTTTGAACAATGGAACGTTCGGATAGTAGACAGTTCGGAAGTGTACTGTAATAATTGATACATTTTTTGAATAATAAGGTGTTCGGACAATAGACTTTTTTTCGGTCGTTCATGAAGAATTACTTGGCGATTTTCAATGTCAATGTACAGTGACTCACAGTAATATTCGGCCATTTTTAAAAGGACGATAACATTTTTAATATTGAACCATACGATTTGGATTATTTTTGGGATGTTAGAACAATTAGTTTACTACATGACGCGAGAACAAAAATTGCGATTGGTCAGAATCACAGAAAATACTAAAAGTAGTTTACAACTTTTTTTATGTGGTCCTATATTGAAAAATTTTTAAAATACCTTTCGTAGATCTGCGTCAATTATACATATTCTACATTTCATCATCTCCAAAAAATTGAACGAATAAAAGTTGAATTCTCGAAAAAGTGACGCATCCATTTTGAATTTTAATCTGTAAAGGGTTGAAAAATCTCTGTCCCTTGCTCGCTCCATCAAGATAGAATCATTTATAGAATGTTCGTATAATAGAGGTTCCTCTGCAACATCCCCTTGACCATCCCCAAAAATTAAACGAACAGAAGTGGAATTCCGAATGAAGTCACACCCGCCCATCTAGTTTGCGGACAAAGCTAGAAAAATCGCTCCCATTGAGATAGCACAGGATTATTTGTAGAGGGTGTTTCAGAGAAGATTGAAATGTAGAAATATCATTTTTCTCCGTCTCATGGATTCATCACCGAGGGAAAAGGGAGAGAACGGTTCTTAAAACGTTGTCCCCTATTCACAGGGTAGGAACTCTTTTCCAGAATAAGATAACATTTCAGAAGCTCGCTCGGATAATTGCTCAATGAACTGTCTTTAATCGTCTTACTCGGGAACGAAACCCGTGCCCTGTCTCTGAAATAAACCAGCGAAAATTACCGCGTGCCGCGCCGCGCCGCCTTCCGATTCAGCTTCGATTAACCCTGACTGAGCCTTGTTTATTATTAATCCTCCCGCGGTGTATTTATAAATAAATCCACCGTCCGAGCAATTTTTCTCACGCGGGACGATCGATGTTTTAAATTAAAATAGGCTTCGGTAATTATAGCAGCTTGTTGACCTTCGGCTCTCCGAAAACCCTGTTAGTCGCATTTTATTCCAAGCATTGTAAACATCAATACAAACACGCTCTCGTCGAACTGAGCGACACTAATTAAGAGCAAAATTAAATCTAAATTCTCTAATCACCAGACTGCGGATCTTTATGCAAAATAAAAATATTATTCATCAGTTTTATGAACAGAGACGTAAATAAAGAATTACTTCTTCGCTTTCAAATTTTGATAATGATTATATTTTTCTTAAAAATGCAATTGACGCGTGGGCTGTGTTCAGTGTTCAGAGTCAATTTCAAGCAACGCGAGCTGAACAAAAATGCAGTCCTCCTCTTAACAAGTCAAAGCTCTTCCCATATCAAAAATTATTATTTATAAAATTCTCAAGAAATTGTCTTTCAACGTCTCACAGTTCCATACCACTTCCGCGACATATTCGTAAAAAATGCCCAGAATCCTGTGCGTTTAGTGATCCCGAAGGTCACAAATAATGTCATCAGCATCTGAAGAAACGTCTCAGCCGCGTCCTTAACAGGAAGCAGTTCTCGGTGACGCCAATCTTGTTCCCTGAAAAACGCAAATTGGTCTCCGCCAGTTAAGTTCACCACTCAAATTCGCCAGTACCATGCGATAAATCAGCGCAGTCCAGCAGAAGGAAAACTACGGGCGGATTCCCGTGATCGGTCGCAATCTAGAATCTAGATGAATCAGAGCACGAACGGGACGAGAAATTTGTCGAGCGCGTCCCTGGTGAACCGTGCACAACAGTAGGTTACCCTTGCAACCCTTGAGCCTCGACCCTTCCCTGGTAAATTCACCCCCGTCCTCTGTACACACGTATATATCTATACATACAGCATAGACAGGAACAGACACACGTGCAGAATCACCCCCACAGACATGGCGCAGTGACGTGTCGTCAGGTCCCACGCCGGCGATTCTCCGGAGACTGAAAAGGCCAAGTTCTTTCTGCCGCAATCGATCTTTCCGATGACATTCACTCGCTACCCGTGTATCGGGCTGGCCGACGCGAAATCTCGCCGATCTACACCGTTTCTGAAGCGGATTTCTACGCCCCGTTAACTCGGTAAAGCTGCGAAAAATCGCGCCAGGGTCTTGGACCCTGAAGAACATTTTAGCTGATGGTGATTTGCACCGAAATGTCACCCCTCAGGAAATTCCTCTGCATATCCGGGATTTTCGAAGCACTTTTTCAGGAGAATATTTTTTATAAATGTTGGGGGTTAGGGGAGCTGATACGTCAGTCTATTTGGCCTAGCTTCAGTTCTTCAGGGTTACCTGTCCATTTTCTTTCTTAGATGAGATTTCTGCTTTCTGACATCGGTAAAAAACAACTTTGGGGGTAAAGTATATTTTATTAAATAATATTTACACTTTGACTACAAGTGATAGTCCTTCTGGGCTCCTTCTGGTAGTTTCTTCAGGAAACCCTCTGGACCCACCCCTAAGGAAATTTCTCTGCATATTGGGGATCTTCGAAGCTCTTTTTCAGGAGAATATTTTTGATAAATGTTGGGGGTTAGGGGAGCTGATACATCAGTCTATTTGGCCTAGCTTCAGTTCTTCAGGGTTACCTTTCCATTTTCTTTCTTAGATGAGATTTCTGCTTTCTGACATTGGTAAAACACAACTTTGGGGGTAAAGTATATTTTATTAAATAATATTTACACTTTGACTACAAGTGATAGTCCTTCTGGGCTCCTTCTGGTAGTTTCTTCAGGAAACCCTCTGGACCCACCCCTAAGGAAATTTCTCTGCATATTGGGGATCTTCGAAGCTCTTTTTCAGGAGAATATTTTTGATAAATGTTGGGGTTAGGGGAGCTGATACGTCAGTCTATTTGGCCTAGCTTCAGTTCTTCAGGGTTACCTGTCCATTTTATTTCTTAGATGAGATTTCTGCTTTCTGACATTGGTAAAACACAACTTTGGGGGTAGAGTATATTTTATTAAATAATATTTACACTTTGACTACAAGTGATAGTCCTTCTGGGCTCCTTCTGGTAGTTTCTTCAGGAAGCCCTCTGTACCCACCCCTAAGGAAATTTCTCTGTATATTGGGGATCTTCGAAGCTCTTTTTCAGGAGAATATTTTTGATAAATGTTGGGGTTAGGGGAGCTGATACGTCAGTCTATTTGGCCTAGTTTCAGTTCTTCAGGGTTACCTGTCAATTTTCTTTCCTTGATTTCAGCTTTCTGACATAAACATTGGAAAGAAACTACTTTCGGGGTAAAGTATATTTTATTCGATAATATATTGATATATACAAAAGATAGTTCTTCTGGGCTCCTTCTGCTAGTCTTCATTCCTTCAGGGTCTCCTTCATCTAGTGTTCTAGATAAAAATTCTGATTGACTGGATACAATTATGGGAGTGAAAATTACTTCATTCTGAAACAGATCGTTCATTAAAAATCATTAAATTCCTTCCTGTAATGGCTATTCGAAAATCTTGTATACTACAATGCATAAAATCCAAGGTCTCACAGGCTGATCATATGCTGCACCTTGCACGAAACTTCATCGTTCGACAAAATTAGGCTCCAACAAAATTCCTACACCTCTTCAGCATCGAATGCTCCAAAGATTTTTCACGATTTTCCCAGCTGATCTGGAAGAATCTCGCGAATATCTTCCGGGAAAAGTACTCTTTCCATCGAATCACCGATTGCCCCACGGTCCCGGTGCACCAGCCGCTAAATGGTCTCTAATTTCCCATAGATGTTGCCCTCTCATTTTCGCAGGGAGGAGAGAGTTTATAGGTTTCTCGATACAAAAGTTCGCAGTCGGTGTATAGGAGCATTCAGGGGCCGATCGACGCGTTAAAAAGCGAAGTTCCCGCACTTGGTCGAACTTGAAGGAGAGTTCTCCGTGAATGGGGGTTGCAGACAGGGGGTAGGAATCGGATGATCGAATTGTTTGATCGCGAGCACGTGCGCACGGTGTAGTATACGCTTAACGAAACGGTGTCGATATTAAAATCGATAGCGACACCGGTGAGAACGACGGTGTTGGTGGACCGCGGTCAGTCAGCTGAACGTTAATATTTCGATGTTGTTGATCAATTGGCCGTGTTACGAGCGTCCGTTGCAGGCCGAGTTCAATTTTCAAGAATCGTACCGCTGGTCCTGCCGATTTTGAACATAGAAACATTCAGATTTTTATCCGATCTATACGATCTTGCTTGGAGAACGGTGGGGGAAGGAAGAAAGGTGTTATTTTCCTGTTTGATAGTCGCTTGGGGGTGGCTGGGAGCGATAAAAGAGGGAAGTCGTTCGAATTTAAATGTTCGCCTTGTCTGGGGCCGTTGATCGAAGGTGGCGGATATAGTCTGCATAGCTTGGACAGCGAATCAAATAATTTTTTAACGGTGTCTAGAAATTTTGGAGACGGTCTTTACTTGTTCCGACTGTTCATTTGAGGGAAACATTCATTTTTTTTTTAAAGTCTATGATCCATGGCTAAGGGATGTTAATAGAATCCAATCGAAATTAATATAGTGCAGTCTTTTTTGATTTTTGGTCATTGTTCGACCGTTTTCTTTCGAAACGATCACACGGAAGACCCCGGGGGCGAAGTTCCGGGGGGAATTTGCGAGCGCAGCGTGGAAAGCGTTCGCGGGGATGATCGATATCAGTGCAGTCAGTCGAATCGTGACCCTGGAAACACGCTGTTATCGCTGTTGCAGTGCAACGGTCTCTCCTTTGTACAATCAGCCCCTATATTCAATTAGAACTTTGCGACCGATACGCCGTACACATTGGATTAATATATACGCGGAATACGAACTTAGTCGATGGCTAAACGAGAACAGAAACGAAATTTTCCCCGGAAAATTCTATCCCGTTCCACCGGAACGTTCAAGGAAATTTCTTGATTGTCTTCGTACATGGAACGTCCGCGAAAATTCGTTTTATCATGTAACTGTTCTACGAGCACATAGATTATGAATTTGTCGGTGAACATGATGGATGTTGGGCGAATTTTCCCAGGCCAATCGATTAATTCGACGGCTGACGTCGGGTCGGCTCGGACCCGCGTGTGTATTTAAAATAATGAATGTCCTGCAAGGTAATATTTTATAATAAAGATCGCTAGAAATTCCATAGACCATAGACTGTCAAAAATTACGAAATAATTACAAAACAAAATGACAATGCATTTCATGTTTTAATAATTTCAATAAGTCGAAAATAGTATAAAATCCGCAGCCGAATAACATGTTAAGTGTCTTAGGTATACCCCGAGTTTTATGCTCAGCTGTTCGAGAACCGAAACTGATAGGTTCACAATAAATATAACCGCAAGAATAGATTAATAATCGAACGATATTAATTTCGAAGTCTGCGTCGAACGATCGTTCTCCCGAGTCCATCAATCGTCGTTATCCAAAATCGTTCAGTCCCGGACAGGTCTGTGGGAAAAATAATCGCCGTCAGGTTCGCGCACTGTTTTCCCTCGGCCGGCTTCCGTTTAATAAGGATAATTACGACCGGTCGCAATTTACCTGCTCGCCATTACACCTCGCAATTTGCGCACTGGTTCCTCGGACGTATCGGAGGACGCGTCGATCCTCGCAGACGACCCTCCGTGTCGTCGGGGATCGTATCATGCAAATTGCGCGACGGAACACGCTCAAGAAACTTCGGGGAGCTTCGCTCGAATAAGTTTCGTGTCTTTCGCCTCTTTTTGCCGGAATAAAATTACAAGGAAAGTTCAAACTTAGCGCGAGCGAGCGCGCGCGCGCCCACGCCGATTCGAAAGAATTTGCCTTTCGACGCGCTTTCTATCCTACTCGTTCCATCGAAGTTGTGTGTTTCCACGATTATACCCGTCGAAATAATTGGCGAGGAACGCCTCGAGATCCCCGTCGCGCGATCCATGATCGAGCGATCGCTGCCATAACAGGTGTTCGACACGCGTGCTCACGCGAACAAGCGAAAGACATGCACGAACTTATTAAACCTGATTTACGCCCGGTCGCTTGGTCACGATACCGTGCGATCCTGGATCAGTGGCATTGTTAAACGATGACAACGTTGCCGAGACACCTCTTCAGCTACTGTCTACGCCATTGATCAAGTTTCTTGATCGTTCGAAATGTCGAAGTGTATCTGGGAACCAGGTAGAGTGAATAAATTGTTCTTAGAATTCGACGAAACACATGGGAAGCCTCGAATTTGTAAATTAAAATTTGTTCGGCAATCTTCATTGATGTAGACGGAGCAAATGTATAGTTGTTACATTGGTGTAATACGATTTTAAATAGCTCTTGCTGAAAGAATTTAGCTGAGGAGGTCATATGCTTGCAGTATGTGGGCGGAGTTTCCCGAGAAGGCGTGGTCTCGTTGCTCCGGGCTTAAATGGAGCTCTCATAGTTTCTCCAAGTGCAGTCTGTGACTTTTGTCCATGCTAGTATCTTATAGAAATCTAGCTCTGAAACCCACTTTGCTCCATCTCTGGTTGAAGTACTTCGGGTGGGCGTGGCTTCGGCATTCTCGTATTTGTACAAAATTTCAGTCTTCAGACCGCAGGCGTGGCTTCACATGCAGAGAAAGTAGGATTGTGTAATTCTGAAATAAATTTTGCCTCTAGTGGGCGTGGTGTTATTGCTCTCAACTTGTATAGAGAGAGAGTCTCTATCCCACTCTGAACACAATTTCACCTAAAAATTGCAATCTTAAGACAACCTGAATCTTGCTCTCTGTAGGCGTGGCTTAGTGGCCCCCGATTCTGCCGCAGCGAAAATAACGAACCAATGAGAAACGCTCGCGAACGATTGATCCAGGGCTCCGGATCTAGGTTAAATAAAGCCTCGTTAGGATTCAGGCATGACAAACGGCGTTTTTCGCGCGGGAACCGGAAGACTGAGAATTCGCGGTCGCGGGTAACCGGTGAAAGTCGCAAGTTTCGCGGATTATATCTGCGGCCCATTGCTCGGCGCGCGTTTCCTCGTTGCAATTGCACCGCTCCGGGGCGGCTTACGAAACTGCATGCCGAACCAAACCCGAACCCGAACCCGATCCGAGCCCGATCCGAGCCGGGACTCCGACATGCATGCGACACGCGCGACCCACACCAGCGAAACACACTGTACACAGCACACCTAACATGACCGATCGGTCTGATCTGACAGATCGTTGCCTGTCCCCAGGAGGCATACTCCGTACTATGGCCAGCCGGACTACAGGCTCTACGAGCTGAACAAGAGGTTACAGCAGCGCACCGAGGTGAGTACATCCTCTACCATACATTTTTTCGTTTTTCGCATAACGTCTTACTTTCAGCCGAAACTGGCTCGGCGCGGCGATCGAAAACTGGACCTGCTGAAACAGAAATGAACAATTTTATAGTTGGCATGTTCATTCATTTGGAGACCTTCTCTCTAGCAATATTCAATAATTCGAATTCATGTTTTTGTAATTCAAAATGTTAACTCGTTTACTGGCACTGAAACATGAATTTTAACGCTCCTGTATTCATTACACCGGTTAAATGTTCAATCTTTCCTTTATTTCATTAAATTACATTACTTTGATTCCATGGAATTTTTTACTACAAGCAATTTTCGGATTTTAACTGTGCCTCACCTACGGCAGTTTTCAGGTCCAGTGTTCAATTCGTTGTTCTCAGCCTTATCGATCCAAAAATTGAATACATCGTTGAAAACCTAGAAAATTAATTATTAATTCAGCGATTTTTAATGTAAATTCATTCTCGATGTATCAAACATCGAAGTTTGAAGTTTGCTCTGATCCGAGTTTAGTAAATCCGTCGTGAAAATAGTAAATATCAATAATTGAAATAGAATCGAATAGAACGTCAGTCTGCGAAATAGCGTTGGCATACATAAATCGCGAACAGGTCCGAAACCGATGGTAAACCCATCGGAACGGAAACGATCAGGCCTGTAGACGTTCGATTCCGTACATTATAAAATTATCTGGCCCATATACCGTGGCCGAATGAACTGGCTGTCCTTTCAGAGATTCCTGATAACCACGAGATAAGATATAATCCTCGGGAATAGATTATCGTACGTGCACATGTCGTCTCTTTCCACGGGCTATCGAGTTTTCCGTCGATTTCAGACGGCCGGGGGATTAATAGATTCTTTCCGCGGGGCTCGGTTTCATGCGAGTTTCGAGAGATCGAGACCATACAACGAGCCCCGCGACGCGACGCGTCGTCGTCGCATTGATGGCCTATACCCGAGAAAAATACTCGCTCGGCCTTCCGGACACGAATTTACATTCTCCATTCCTCCCGTTCTTCGCCACGTTTTATTTGATCGCCTTAAAAACAAATATCGAACCTAAACGCGACGGATGTTCAGATATTTATTAACACGTGATCTCGATTATTCGTTCGTTTTCGCGAGTTCTAATTTTGTTGAGGATTATTTTAGGAATCTTTTCTGAAAAAATGGTAGGCAATATTTTTTGAACGAGTTCCTTATTTAAAAGTGTACTTGTTTCATCCCTTACTAGATTTTATGCATTTCTGAAAACAAATGAGTAGGTAAAAATTTGAAAAGGTGAATTTAGGGATGAATTTAAGGATTAATGTAGGGACGAATTTAAGAATTAATTTAGGGATTAATGTAGGGATGAATTTAAGAATTAATGTAGGGATGAATTTAAGGATTAATTTAGGGATGAACTTAAGGATTAATTGAGGGATGAATTTAAGAACGTCGATATATTTTCAACTGTAGAATTTGTAAAGGAAGGTTGTTCCTGTTTTTCTTTTTACAATCGATGGAGAATAATTTTTCGATCTTCCTCGATGATCATCTCGAGTATCGATGATCCGAACAGACAAAGTCTGTATGAACACGATTGTCGCGAAACCTCTTGCCTCCATCTTTTTTATTCTGGCCCCCTGTTTCCTTCGGATGCTGAGGAGCCAGTTTATCTTCTCCAACAGTGATCAATGCGCCATTAGGACAAGCGAGAAAGAAAAAAGTCGAGGATAGACAGAGAGAAAAGGAAAAGAGGCCGGGGGTTAATGTGTCTTAATGAGCCTCGGATACCTAGGCACAGCGTTCATTAATCTCCGTGGACCAGATGGACAACCGGTCTCCTCGCTTTCGAGGTCTCGATAATATCGCGATTTACATTTGTCACGCGGCGACTGCGGCGGCGCGGCACGGCACTCTCTATATCTCAGGGATACGAAGAAGAAAAAAAAAAGGAAAGAGACTCATTGGCTAGCAATTAACCTTTCCGTGGATTAGGCGACTTCCTACGGTCTGTCTTTTTGTTTTTTTCGACGATAATAACGCGTCGACACCGGGCGGCGTGATTGATTCGCTAGCGAGACACGATGATTGATCGGACACGTATCGATCGCGAGCGAATCGCAACCGCTCGACGATGAAATAATTCATTTCGGTGTTTGAGAACCAGCCGCGCGATGACTATCGGCTTCGCCAGAAAACTCGAGAGTGTTTCTCGAAATCAATTAGCGCCAATTATTGTATCTTGGACTTGATCTTCGCTCGAGGCGTTCGTGCGAACTCCGGCCAATTTTGGAGAACCGAATAGTTTGCTCTGGTTCGTTGTTTAGCGTGAGAAATTAATTTTTATGACAGTGCATCAGATTTGATTTAGCTCATCGGTAAACCTCCTTAAATAAATCGTTTTCGACTTTGTGTGATTTTCAGTCATTTTTTTTTTTTGTTTAATCGTTCGTACAGAGGGTCCTGTCAGGAAAATTCTATTTTTTTCAACATTAATCCAAACGACTAAATAAAATGTTAGGTTGTCAAAAACTTTTCGGATGAATGCACCGGTGTCACAATATTTCTTAATCAAATAGAATCCATATTCACATTATATTAAATTCAATGCAATAAAAGTTGTCTTCAAATATTACAAATTTATGAGCTATAACTTATATATACAAGAGTGTTATTTTATTCTTCGAGTGTTACTTCACGTTAGGAAACGATAGAACAATTTCCTTGCCTGCAAAATTTTTTTAAGGGGATGAAATCGTAGCATAAACTTCTCCACCCACTTTTCGAATACGTGACAGTCATTTTCCATTTTTCGTTATGGTTTCCAATACACGCATACAATTGCTTCAAAGTATTTTTGCAACAGTCGCGGAATTCCGACAGATCGTTCGTGACGAAGTTCAGTACGAAGTAGTTCGAAAGTACACGGATCGAAAACACGAGTTGAATGAATCAAAATCGGTCGACAGATTCTCGGAATGAATCTAATAAGTGCCCACCGGGCGTCGGCACCGCGTTCGGGTCACGTGGCACCGATGCACTGACCTGCATTCGCGAGTGCAACGAATCCGCGAGCCGAGTGCACGCGTTCGAACGCATCGGCGTGAACTATAGCCACTAACGAGCCGTGGAAACAGCCATCACCCGTCAAAATTTCATCGTTCGGAACGCTTGCCATTTCCCTGTCGTCTTCTCTGGCCAATAAATAAAATATACCCGCACAAGTGGCCGACGAAACGGGGCAACTGTAAACTAACTTTTACTGCGGAGAAATTTCAAGTGGACATTCTAAACAAACTTTTTATTCTTCTTCTTCTTGGATCGGTCCTCCGTTTCGTTCGACTTCTTCAATTCCACCCTTAAATCGTGCTTTCAATTTGTTCGTGTTGTTCATCAATATCTACATAAAAATCAATTTTAACAGGATACCTTAATAGACTGCGGATGTTATGCATTCGTGAGAAAAATGAGTAGGAAAAATTGACAACGATAGAAAGATTAAAATTTTCAATCTTTTAAAATTGATGCGAAAAAAAAACAAAAAAAGAATTGTCTCCTGTGTTTTGCAATTGATGCAGACAATTTTTATTGTACATAAGGATCCACAGTCCAGTCGTCTAGTCATTAAACAGATAACACAATTTCTTCCTGTCTGATGCTTTTTGACCAATTATACCACCCCCCTTCGAGCCCTTGCACCATCATCGCTGTCAGTATTTTCTATTTCGCACATTAAACGAATATTGATACGAGGAACGTAATTATTTGATTCGTACCTTTCAAGTCGTAATCGTTCTTTTTCCTTGTCCAGCACATTACAACTGATCTACCACCCCCGTCCTGCCAACCCTTTCGTCCACGTTGCTCAGTCTCGGTCACTCGGGCCGCGAACTCGAGCGAACGGTATAGCGTGTCACACGCTCATAAATCATCTTTTCTCGCGCTATCGTCAGATCTCGAGTGTTGTCAGCGTGTGCGTGTGCACGTTTCACCGTTGTTTCTTCTCTGGCTTCCGTCAGGCTCGTGAGAACTTGGGTCTGTGCCCCTGTCCTCCTCGACGAATCTTTCCTTTTTCTATCAACATTTAAATTTCCTGCACTTGTCAATGGAGACCAGGATTTATTGCACAAAATACATCAAAATTTGTCTGATCTAAATCCTTCATTCAATGACGCAGATCAAATTGTTTACCTTCTTCGCTAACCAGATCATTCATTCAATATCACGGTGATAATTCTCCCCATAAACCACAATTAAAATTTTTGCTCACCTAAATCATTAATTTTGCCTTCGCTTCTTCGATATATACTTTCCAAATTCGCCTAACTAGTCGGTGACGTACCAATCTCCTCGATAAAACCACTATATTAAATATGGCAAAAATCAATTCACCCACCCTCGTTCACCTGGGTGGTTGAGAACACGCCCCCGCATTTTCATTTCGCCGCGTTTTCTCCGCTTCCGGTCGACCGGTAACTCTGCTGGAAGGCAGCAGCAGCAGCAGCAGCAATTATTAATGATCGAATTGCGAGGCGTTCGATGATTTCAGCCAACCAGCAGCGACGAAAGACAGTCGTCGAGCAGCGAAGTGTACGGCGCCCGCGAAGTTTCCGGTAGTTTCTGTCTGCGCCGGGGGTTGGCTTTGGTGTCGGTCTGGTGTCAGGGGATTGGTTTGCTCTCGCTGCAAGAAGGAACGAGAAGAGAAACCCGGTTGAATCGAGAGAAAGGCGTGGGTGGTGGGTTCAGAACGGGGGGGGGGGGGGGCACGCTGCGAGAGACGCGACGCGAATTAAAATCAGGTACGCTCGGTTATTTTGTCTCTTACCGTTTTAATTTCGCTCGCTACGACTGGTTAGGATACTACGAAAACTTTCCATCCTCGAATTTTACCCCGATTCATTTTTCATAATCCCGAGCGGGGAGCCCAATTTTACCAAAATGGAATTACATCTTGTGCAATTTTTATTTTCGGGAGCTGTTGCGTGCGTTGTAAAAAGTAGCGGAAATTAGTGAACATTTTAGCTTCGATTAAATATTCTAGTATTTTATTCTATATATTTTTTTATTATTTCATTTGCTCCATTCTATTTTATGTCTCCTTAGCTGACGCATCGGTAATTCTTATTTTCATTTTGTAAGCTATTTTGTGCTTTGATAAAGAGTAGCAGTAATAAGTATGAATTTTAATATCGATTTGGAGTGTTGATTATCTTGTCTTCCATTCTAGTATTTTATTTGCTCCATTCTATTTTATGTCTCCTTAACTAACGCATCAGTAATTCTTATTCTTATTTAGTAAGATATTGGTTGCTTTGATAAAGAGTAGCAGTAATAAGTATGAATTTTAGCATCGATTTGGAGTGTTGGTTATCTTGTCTTTCATTCTAGTATTTTATTCTACATATTTTATTTGCTCCATTTCATTTTATCTCTTTAAATAACGAGTCAGTAATTTTTATTTTCATTTTGTAAGCTGTCGTATGCTTCGGTAATGAGTAGCAGAAATTAATAATAATTTTATAGTTAATCGGGTGTATCAGTTCTTTTTTCAGAATAGTACAGCAATGTCTAATGAGTTGAAATGCAGAACAGTAAATATGTGGAATTCGATTGTATTATTTGCGAATCATTTAAATTGTTGAGGGAAGAAACAAGTGTCCACGCTATTCAAGTTTCCCACAATTTACGGGAATAAGATAGAGGGTTTGAATTTTCCATTGAAGCTAATACTTTTACGATCTGCCTCGCTATTTCGATTTGAATGTTAGCTACGCACTATACCGCAACTCACGTGCACTAACACGCGTTAATTCTAATACTCTCCTACGAGCTACGATCCGATTTCGCTATAAGCTTCTTCCGAGCTTATGGTCCTGTAAATTTGGAATAATGCATTTCGATATCGCTTTGCCTCTACAGGATCGGTTTGGTGAGCGGTTTCATCTCTCTTTGTCTTTCTCGTATATCCACTAGTTTTCGACCGTCTTCGTGGGGAGGATTATTAATAATTTGTTACCATTCGAGTTTGCTGCTTGAATAACGAAGAAGATACTTGGGACGAGCCAGTGATCCGAATATTCTATCCTAATCGAACAAAAGCAAACATTTCTGTACGATTTTAATGCAAATTTTCGCTCAAATTTCCATAAGTGTGTAAATTTTGAGTCTAAAAAAGACTGTAACACCTGAAATATGTTTGCTCATTGAAGCTGTTTTCAATGTGGTCTACCAGTGTGCATTTATTCGCCACTTTTAAAGTTATAAAACTACCCTTAATGTCTTCAATTCATTGTGACCTGTGCATCTTCAATGCACTTCCTACATTATTGTCGCCCAAGAAATCTATGTATTACATATTCAATCCAGTACAATAAAAATACAATATTGTTCGTTTCCAACATTCTTCTAACAGGGGTGTTATTTCGAAGAATCTGTGTGGTGCAATTAGCAAAAAGAATTATTTGGAACATTCTAATTCAACTTCAACTATTTTTCTGACGATTAACCAGTATCCTAGAATATTCTCCACTCGACTAAATCAAAAGAATACATTATGTAATAGCTTTGTAATCAGGGTCTTATGTATGACAAAAAGAATTATTTGGATCATTCTAATTCAATTCTACTTGTTTTATGACGATTAATCAGTATCCTAGAATATTCTCCACTCGACTAAATCAAAAGAAAACATTTTATAATAGTTTTGTGATCAGTATCTTTTATATGGCAAAAAGAATTATTTGGATCATTCTAATTCAATTCTACTTGTTTTATGACGATTAATCAGTATCCTAGAATATTCTCCACTCGACTAAATCAAAAGAAAACATTGTATAATAGTTTTGTGATCAGGATCTTGTATATAGCAAAAAGAATTATCATTCTAATTCAATTGTACTTTTTTAATCGGTAAGGATTCGAGTGTTGCACCTTGGCAAAAAAAATTAGTCCAGGACTCGCCTGATCGCTGTTGCGTGATTGTCGGAAACGATGCAGAGGATACCAATGATGAAGCAGGGAGACCCGACATATCGGCCGCGGCGCGTGGAGATTTCCGCAATTCGGTGGCCTGCAAGAAATGTCGCAATGCATATTTACGATCGGTCGTTCCACGTAATAGAAGAGCGTCGGTTCCCGGTAACGCAGTAAATTCCATCGGCTTGCATCGAATTCCTAATTAGCGGGCCGGTCGGATTTCCGCGAAACCGATCGGGCCGCGCGGCGCGGCTAGCTACGCGATTATTATTGCGAAACAGACGTGCCGGCGCTAGGTTTAGGCGGCTTTTATGCAACGCTATTTTTCCGGCGAGCGTGACGGTCGACATCGTCGCTCTAATCCGTACATAATAAGAAATATTGCCCCGCGTTCCGCTTCAACGAGCTGAAACAGCGCGAGACGTTTTCTTTCCCTCGCGAGAGCTCGCGAGCGGTTTCCGCCCGCGAATAAAACGCGGCCGAAATCTTTTGCGCTCAACCACACCGATTCCTCTCGCAAGAATATTCTCCTCTTCTTTCCGACAAACCGAATTTCGTTGGACTCGTCGCGGTAAAAAATTTACAACGAAACGCAATTGTTAACTTCCATCGTGTTCGAACTTCTAATTGGTGCATTTATATCCGCTTCTGTAAAATTGTACCTGTAACAAAAATAATTGGAAGGTTCATCAATTTGAATATATCGATACGCACTGGCTCGAGAAATTATTTGAAATTACCAGAAACAGTCGTGTAGGGATGCGTTCCATAGTGGATGATTCAATACCTACGTCTATGGTAAATTAAAGCTTGGAATACATTTTTCCAAGGTAGAACATTTTTACAACGATGCAAAATTATAACTTTTCACAATGCTCTGCTAATGGCTGCATCTATATCGCGCTTTGTAAAATTGTACCCGAAATAAAAATAATTGGCATCATTCCGGGAGTACAGTTCAATATACGCTGGCTCCAAAAATTATTCGATATAATAGTCGGAAAAAAATATTCAATCCTTTAGATCTATTGAAAATTCATCCACTGACGGAATTTTAAAAACTTTGAACAAACATTTTGAGTTTACGTGAAATATTGACAGTGCGAGCAAGCTTTTATCTAACTCCGCGTCCCATCCGATTCAGTCTCGAAGACATAAGCGTGTTTCGTTTTTTCAAATTAACTCTGGCTATCTAGTGGATAATAAATTTGAATATCCGCACGCACAGTACTAGAAAGCTGTGTTTTATTATGATCACTTATTTTCGAAAGAAGAAAATAAACAGACACCTGTAATTTTAGTCTTCCTTAAAAGTGTCTAATTATTATCATTATTCATTTAGCAAATCAATCCTAACCAATTACTGTACGTATTGAGAACACGTTTGACTGGTAGACTATACGTATTAGTGGATGTAGAAAATTTAATAATCGTCGAGTATACATATAATAACAACAGCAATAGCACATAATCAGCGAAGTAAATATTGATCAAGAAACTATGACACGCGTCTGCGACCACGATTTTCAATATGGCGGCCATCTTCTCTTACATAATCGACTCCTATACATAGTACATTCGCATACAAGTATCCTCGCTAAATAAATAATCGTCTGTGAAAAATGAGAATTCTCACAAACATTATCTCGGATCATCGCTTCACTGCTCTTCCTCTTTCTGTTTTATCGATTTCCTCATTTTCGCGATTAGATACGACCGCCGTGGATAAAACACGTTGCTCATAAGTTTTTCCTGATAATTTCCCGATGCGCGGGGCACTTTTGAGCATAGCGAGTGCCATGAAAGAGCAAATAGCAAATGAGAAACTGTAATTAAACAGTACCACGCCGGTCCATATTCCCGCGAATCCTTTACGCGACCGGTCCGCGCGTCGATTGATTGTTTAATTGCTCGCCGGAAAAATTGTATTTGCGAATTCCACCGGCCGGGCTAATGCATATTGCAATTCTAGTCGTCGACTAGGACCTTGAACCCGGTCCCATGAACCCGAATATCAAAAACAATCAACCGGCGCATCGCTCGGGGCGATTTCATCCCTTACAATTCCGCTCGTCCGGATTGCTTTGTTCTTAACAGTGTAATTTCGAAGAGAATTGGAAGAGGAGCGTTTCGGACAGCATCGTTCTTAAATTTAAGCATTACAATAAAAATAGACGTAACATTTTCCGAAAGAGGGAAAAATTATTTAGCTCTTAGTAAAAGTGTTCCGTTAAATTATACTCAATTATTATAATATTTACATTCACAATCAATATAATCGCCCGGAATAATTTATAACATTTTCCAACAGCACCTCTGCTTAATATTTATTTGCTTTCACGACAGAAATTCTCCGAACACGTAATCAACCATAACGATGCAAACCAGTGAACTTTAAACTTAAACAACCTTTCGAAGAAGCAATTCCCATCACGAAATTTAATCAGCAGGGGTTGAAAAGCAGTTTTTGCGCAACCGGAATCGAACGTTTCCGTTCGTGGGTGACTTATCGAGGGTGCATTAATTTTCACGGCCGGACTTTGACGAATAACGAGAGACACACTATCCGACAGTTTCGCATCGCGACGGATGACGTCTCATTTATCTGCAGGGTGTCCCATACACGGGCCGAAATCGTTCCCGTTCCCCATATTTTTGTCTCCATTGGAATAAGCGCGTCTCCAAGGGGTGCGTGAGCAATTCGTCCACTCGTAATCATCCTTGGCAAGCCAATCGATTAATAATATCCTCCCCTAATCAGGAGTGGCTTTGGGAAATGGTTATTAACCCTTTGCTAGGATTTTCTAAAATACCAAGAATATTTTCCTTCATCCTCAAACGGGGCATAGTCGTAATTTTACGGAGTACTTTGGAATAACATTAGGCGTACGAATTAATTCGTACACAATCAATAAATTGTACCTTTATCTTAATTTCAATTTTATTAGGTTGATAACCTATAAAATGTAAGTACGTAGAAAATAATGGGAATAATCATCAAGAATTGAATCAGTTTTGGTTATTTATAAATGGGCAACTAATCAAGAGTGGCTCAGGGAATGGTCATTAACCCTTTGCTAAGATTTTCCTCAACCCTTGTACGGCGCGCAGATATAATTTCACGAAATATTCTGGAATAATATTGAGTTTACGAATTAATTCGTGGCTCTCACAATCAATCAATTTGTAACTTTGTTTTAATTTCAGTTTTATTGGCTTCATCGCCTATAAAATGTTATAGAAAATGGTGGGGATTATTTTCAAGACTTGAATCGGTTTTGGTTACTTATAAAATGGGCAACAAAGCGAAGACAAGTTCTCGGATCAATTTGTACGTCTAATATGTCACCCTTGTTTTACACTTTTAAGTAGATCTAAGGGTTGACAGTCCGATAACTCGTCGAAAAAAATGCACGTCTCTTTCGCAGTGGACGTCGTCGGCCATGTTTTCGCGGATTTCATACACATTTCTCCGGCAGGTGGATTTTCCATTTTTCCCGCGCGTAAAAACACACGCGTTGTAATATCGAGAAATGCGGCCGGGGAAATTTTTAATAACGCCCAAGTCGCGCCGCGAAACTTCTAATTTGAAAACAAGCTCCGCGGATGCTGCCTCTCGCAAAACGCCGACTGAATATCACGGGCCGGCCGCCGCGGCATTCATCGCGAAAATCTATATTGCACAGACCTGCAATTTTTCTGCCTTTGCGCCACGTCGCGTCGCGCCGCGCCGCGCCGCGCCGGCCGGCGTGCACTGCCATCGCCGCTGCATCTCCCTGCGCTTCGCGTTACTTTCAACCAATCCCGCTTGCGAAATCGCATAAATCTCTGATAATAGAGCGACGACGAAATATCCCGCGACTCGCGAATCAATCCCACGGTGTGGGATCATTAGATTCGACCGCAAATTGTATTTTTCCGGGAAAAGTGCTGCCTCCATTTTGGAGCACAGCCGAATTACATCCTTGAGGAATTTCTTTCGACTTGGAAAAATATTCTCGGGCATTTTTGCGTATAGAATATTAGTTGTTAATGGGTTTATTGGTTAATTAACACTGTATTATATGTGTACATCATTTTCCAGTTCGGGAAATTGGCGATGTTTAAATAGTCATAATTTTATTAAAAACAATAGCATAACGATATACCTAGTCTCATTTTAAAGATTGAAGCTTCTGCTTTTAGTAGCCGGTATTCATTTTTGCCTGAAACAATTTCGCATGACGTGGAAAGTGGAAAGCCGAAGACATGTTTTCTCTCGAAAATACTACCAATTGGAGCGTCTCTGAAAACATTGAAAAAATTTTTTCGCGAACGAATCTTCCATAGATGCGAAGACCGAAGTATCCCCTTTACAACGACACCTTAAAAATTGGTGTACAATTTTTCTTGATAGGGTAGAAAATTTTCATTTTTCATACAGATCCGTCCGCTGTCTACTTCAATTCTACAGTTTCAGATTAGAATGTACCATATCGACGCAAAATAAAATAATTTATATTGCTTCAAAATCAATTGGTTAGGTTGCAAATAGGTTCACGATTGAAACCTAAAAATAATTAAAATTCGACGAGACTTGTGACGTCTCTGAGAAGTTATTATATAAAGCGAGGGGTTCACGCAAGGGCTAATAAGAGGAGACGCGTTTCTGATTTGTTGGCAGGCGCGAATTCGACGGTCGTCGCGGAAATCAATTAATAAAACCGAGAACGTCGCAAGGAAGCAGAGTCTCCCTCCGGGAAGGCGCACGAAATATTCGTGCTCGAACGATGTTACGGAGTAATTTTCAGGATAACTTCAACCGGGAAAAATTTCCGAGCCATTCAGGATTCCGCCCTCGGTTCGTCGTCGTCCTATTCCCCCTCCTCTTCCTCTCGGGGGTGGTCCTCCGTCCTTGTTCCACCCCCGCGACGCCGACGATTCTTTCGCGTTGTTCGCATTCCCTCCCGCGGCATACTGAGAAAAGTTTTACGTAAACATCGGGCCCGCCCTTTACTTACGTGTACCTGACGATCTCGAGAGAAGGAAAAACAGCGTCGTTCCGAGGATATGTTCGGGAAGAACAAGCGGGATAATGTTTGTCCCTGTTACCCCGCGCCGGGGACACGCAATTGAATCCGCGATTAGGGGAATAAACCGAGACCTCCACTTCTCGATCGGCGGGATCGCGAGATTTCCCGGTCATACGTTCCCGGTCACAAAGGGCGTATTCAACTCTTTTGTTGAAATATTCGGTCTACGGCTGCAAAGAAATTTTCTAGGGTGTTGTTCAGAATCATCGATAATTGCGGATCTTTATGCAAAATATAAATGTTCTGCTCCTTTAACAATTTATAGTAAATTGACGATGATCAGACTGCGGATGTTTATTCAATTTGCAATTTTCGTTAGACGAATTTCAAGAAAGTAGAATCAATTAAAATCTGTTTCCAGCGGTAGCCTTTGCAGGTCTGAAATAAATAAAAGTCGTATTTTGTCAAATTTTATACCACAGCATTTTCTGGAAATTTTCAGAAACCGTAAATGCAGTCTAACGATGATGCACCGATATTCTTGAATTCTCCGAATCCCACCATTTCAAGTTTCACTCGTCTATTGATAATAAAATATTAATTTCTAAGTCTCGTCAAAGAACAGTGTCACTCGATTACGATCGACGCGACAGTGCAAAAGTATCCGGAAGAATTCGACATTTAAATTGTTTCTACGAATATAATGATGACGCAACAGCGAGCACTATAAATCGCATATGTTCGACACCGACGAAATTAAAATCATTTTTCCTGCCGGTATCGGGAAATCGAAAATTATTATTGATATTGTTATTATTGCATCGTAATCCTCGATGCTAACGAATTTCGACGATATAGGGCTCGAAACGGATACAAAATGTTAAATAGACAGCAACCAAAATGTTGAAAGAAATTTACGACAGCAATCATTCTTTTAGATTTTGTTCGAATTCGGATTCCGGACGGAGTTTGATTATCGCAGTTAATTACGGTGCAGCTAGTTATTCGTAATTCCCCGAACCGCGTCCGAGAAATCAAAAGCTTGTAGGTCGTCGTGAAATTACAAGATAATAGAAGGTAAAAACGCGTTAAGACGTTTTTAATTGTCTCGTTATCCCATTCGAATGTGGCAAAGTGGTTTAATACAAATTAGAAAGAAGTACGTAAGAGCGGAGCGCATTAAGTAAACGAGCATATTCCAGCACCGGATTCATTACCTGGCCAGTTCAGGTTGCTAATGTGTTTCTGGCACAGAGAGGCAGAAATCTGATTGGCGTGCGGTGCGTCTAAATAATTGTCTAATTGAATCCGATGGACCGGGAATGCTTTGCACGTCCGTTTCCACCGATCTTGAATATTTATCTGGAATCGTTAAACATCGCAGAAAATGTTGAGTATCGACACGGGGCGGGTCAAACGTTATTTCCACCGTGAAATTTCACTCCATTTCGACCGGATGACGACCGGTGGGAGGGGATGGATTGGTCGTATTAATCGCAAAGATACACAAACAAAATTAGAAATTATTTCATATCGACTAAAACCTCTACGATCCTTACGATCACCTCTACATACCAAAAAATCCACTACTTAATCCAGCATGTTGAATATACGTTCAGGATGAAAATTCATCTACGTTTCTGCATAAACGATCGATTTTCGTGTGCGCGGTGAGATGTGTTTCTTTAAAATGTGACGTTACGAACAAATAGACTTTGGATTGTACGAAATTATAAGAATTATAAGAAAAAATTGAATGCAGTAGACGTCAGAAAATTTGAGACCGTAATGCATTTCAGCCGAGTAAAATCATTTGAACAAGCAAGAAAGTCCTTTCGGCTCCCGGGTCTTGCAGTTCGTGCAAACAATTTTCGCATAAAGATCCGCACAGCGTAATTAATAGGCTGGAGGCGTAAAAGAAACATTGTTGTACCATCATCTTAGGCTGTGTAATTGTTTGCGAGAAGCGCACGAGGTTTAAACTATTACTCCCACCGTGAAATTTCGCTCGGTTTCGGCCGGACTGAGAGGAATTGATCGAATTGCCTATCTCCGCGGGCTTCGAAAAAATTGGAAATTATTTCGAACGATCCGCCGGAGATGTTCGAAAAAAGAGAACTGTAGAGACAATAGCGAAAAGAGGAGACGATAAGGAGGAAAGGCGAAGGGAAACGAAGACAGAAGGGGACTGGAGACTCGGGGGAAGGTTGAGAACCTCTATGGGAGCTTGGGTAATAAAATGAGGGCCCCTGCTCTCCCCCGGGGGTGGGGCCCCCTCGATAACCCATATTGTACCCCCCATCCCCTGGCTCTCCCTCCCTGGCTCGCCCCTCTCGCCGCCGCCCCTGGCCGTATATACTCCGATCGGCCGGAAGAGTTTTGTCCCGGGCCGACCGTCCAGAGAGAAATCAACCGACGCCTATCTCACGGCCTACCGATGCTCGAAAATTTCTGAAAAATGGTGGCGATGTAGCCGGGAATTTTCCCGAATTTTCCATATACGGCACCGGCTAGTCCGCCGTCGGGTTCCGGTCGCAAACGATTTTCGTAAGAAAATCGAGAGGTGGAGCGCGCCGACAATACTTTCCCGCCGGCGTATATACACGATCATATACCACCCCTAGTCTCCCCACACCCCCCCTAACAACAGTAGGGTGGTACAGTCCTGGTGAAAAGCCGACGGCAACCCCGGGTCTGGTACAGCCCGCACAAAGACCGACGCCCTGCCAGGCAGGCGAAAAATGGAAGGGAAAAAAACGTCCTGCACTCTGCCTGCCGGGGAAAGAGTGAGGAGAGGAGAGGAGAGGAGAGGAGCGAGAGGGTGGGAGAAATTATTGGCGGTGAATCGTTTCTGGGACGAGGACCCCGGGAACGATTTGGAGATAATACAAAGTGCAGGACTTTTTTCCTTTTTTTCCTGCGAGCACGCGGCCGCATTTTCGAAGTTTCTGCCCTTTTCTGCTAGTACGATCATATTTTAGATTTTGTTTAATATTCGGTTTTATTCATTGTCCATCTGCAGAGTCCTCTCTCTCCCTCTTTCTCTGCTGAGTTCTCTAGAGAGAGAGAGCGAGAGAGAGAGAGAGGTCTGGGTTAGGTTCTCTCTTTGGGAGATCGATGCTCGGGGCGGAGACACACGAAAAATTAAGGGTGAACAAGAGCACGCACCGTGGAATGATATAGTTGTTTTCTTTGGATAGTCCGGAGATAGTCGAGCCCTTTCGACGCTAGGACCGATTTTTGGGCTCGTTTCGTGCAAGGTGCGAGAGTGCCGTTCTACTTGTGTATGATTAATAGACTGCGGATTTTATGCATTTACGGTGACCATGAGTAGGCGCAATTTAAAGCGGATTAGAAAAACGTCAGAGCTTCGTTGTATCGGTATCAGCTCGTCAAAATTATTATTAGGAAGAAAGAAATTTCTGTTTCGCTCCTGTTCATTGTAAACCATGGGGACAATTTTTATTTTGCATAAAAATCCGCAGTCTACCGATGATTAACGCGTTGAATGTCACGAAACTAACATCACCGAGTATCAATTTATTAATGCTGAAATTATCCAGATAGTCTAAGGTGAGAACTTCATCGTTTCTGAATGTTAAACACTAAATCAGTCAAGCACTGGCGATTAATATTTGTTGTCTTATAAAAATGATTGTATACAATTTTTATTGTAAAACGAGCCTCGGTATGGGAATTTTATGTTCATTTCCCATAAATCTTTGTAATTTCAATAATTACGAACAGAAAAATTCGAAACCGTTCGTTTCGACCAGCGCAGTGGTAAAAAAGTACAGATTTCGAAATCTGGAAAAAAATTTCTCCATCATCCCCGAAAGCAGTTCTTAAAATAACTAAAATTGAAATAACCATGTTCGGAAGAATTTTTGAAACAACAAATAATTGGGAGATCCGCTAATTTCCTCGCCGATTCCACAGTACATCACGGCGTGAATCGATGACGAAAATATTCGACCGCGTCTCTCGCGAGCCCCCAGGTTCCCGAATAGACCGTTTTTTGGTACCTGCTAACAGGCTGGAATTATGCCGGATTCTTTCTCCTTTTCTCCGACGACGGAATCGAACCGGAATCGGGGAGACGCTCGAGGAGACTCTGATGATCCTCTCCTTCCAGGGTTATTTCTTTTTCTTTCTTTTCCCCTTTTGCTTTTCTTCCCTTTTTTTCCACCTCCCGTTTTCGTGTTCGGCTGCAGTGTCTCTCGCGCTCGAAACAGTCGGACAGAGAACGAGATACAGGTCTCGTTGCCGATTCTAGGAAAAACTCGCATGATTTGTGGATAGATGTAAATATCGTCGGAACACTATAATATTATCGGAACACCCATTATATCTGGACTGTCTGTGCCCCATGCAGTATTTATCAGGTTCTCGGAAGAATTTGTTGCTTCTCGATTTGGTATTCTGCGTCCATAATGTCGGATTCGTTTGGATACAACTTTGTATGTGCATTTTGGAGAATTCCGCGTACTCGAGCAATCGTTTGGGTAGAACAATTTTGTTGGCACTGTTATCCGTGAATTTGAATTTGTGTTATTGATTCCCATGCTGTTAATTTTTTTAAACATCTTCCTATTCTATTGTTAACGTATTGCCTGTCAAATGACGCGTGGTATGCATAGCAATTGTTTGCCCATGATTTACAAAATGTGAGAATTGCGAATTCCTAGTTTCGGTTTCTTAAAACGAATTGCTTCGAGTTTGTGTACTTTTATGGTTACCGGTTCTGCAGAGTGTCCCAAAAAATGTTGTATTTCTTTGAAAGGGATGATTCTCAAGGTCTTTGGATGTAACTTTTTTCCTTTGCGAAAATTGTCTCGCGGGTTGGTTAAGGAGTTATCAATGAAAACCACGGACCAATCGGAGCGCGGCTACAGCCGAGTATGGCGTCGGCGTTGGCCGAGCTGGAATCCGTCCACAGTAGCCGCGCCCTGATTGGTCCGTGTTTTTCGTTAATATCTCCTTAACAAAGCCGCGGAGGACATTTTCACAAAGGAAAAAGTTGCTTCAAATCACCTCGGCCCTTTCAAGGAAGTACATTTTTGGGACATTCTATATATTTAATGTACTTCGACTTTCGAACACTTCTCTTATCAATACCTGTTTCTTTCATGAGTAGCCAGCGGTTTTTATGCATTCTGACATTTTTGTAGGTGTACTTTAAAACAATGAATATTATGCCTATTAAACATATTCTGAAAGAAAATCAATTTCTATTTTACTCGAACCGGTTGCAATGCAGGTAGAAAATGTTTATTTTGCGTCATCCGCTGTCTATTCACGAGTATTAAAATTAGAAAAATGTCTTTATGAAATGATCTCCTGTGTCGAACCCACACAGCAACAAAAATTATGCTCAATCCGACCAAACGCGATCTTGTCATTACCCGAAAGCAGCACGCACCGGTCGCATTTAATGCCAAAGGTACGAGTGTTAAAGGCCGTTCGATCAATCACGCGAATCGCCGCGGTTAGACAGCCAAGATGCAACGGGGCTATGCATTTAAGCGTCCTCGTTCCTCCGCTTACGCCGGTTTCTTCACTTCTCTCTCTCTCTCTCTCTCTCTCTCTCTCTCTCTCTCTCTCTCTCTCTCTCTGTCTCTGTCTCTGTCTCTGTCTCTGTCTCTGCCTCTGTCTCTGCCTCTGCCTCTGCCTCTGTCTCTGTCTCTTTGTCTCTGTCTCTGTCTCTGTCTCTCTGTGTCTCACTCTTTCGGGTCCGCAATATCGTGTAAAAGAGACTCCACGGGTTTTCATCCCCGCCTCTGTTTTTATTTCCGGCAGAATTTTCGGTTCTATCCGCGCTCGCGGGTTTTCTCCGCTCGGTTATTACGATGCAACGACGGGGCTCGGATTTTCGCATTTTTCTCGGCCGCTGCACCCCCGTCACCCCTTTATGCAACCACCCCCTCGGCTGTGCAACCGCTGCTACTTCGGCGCTGGACAAATTGAATTTAACTCGGGCGCTGCTAATACAACCGGTGCCGAAAGAGCGCGCGCGCGCGCGCGCCCGCGCGACTCGCTTTATCCGTGGAGCATCGCGGAAATCAACGATGATTTGTGCGTCTCTGCCGGCGGCGCGGCGCCCGACGTCGGATTTTACGCCCCTTTTTCACCGGTCCGGATCGAGATTGAATTTCTTGCGAGTTGTCGCGATCCTGCGCCCCATCGGCCGCGATTTTTTTGCCGGAACACTTTCGAGCTAGCGGAACCCGGAGGCCGGGTGACGCGAGGATCCGATCGATGCTCGTGGATCATCCCTTGCGCGACGATCTCGAGGTTAACCCATTGTCTTGCGACGCGACGAAGAATCGACAAGGTTTTGAGCTGCATTTCACTGCTTTATCCCGTTTTCTATAATTTCGAGTCGCGACGACGACCTCGAACAGAATCTGCTGAACATGTACGTTATTAATAGACAGCGGATTTTATGCATTTATGACAAGAATTGAGTGGACGTAATTGAAAATAGAAAGAAGATTAAAAGAGTCGAATAATGTCCATGTACTATTTTTAATATACAGGGTGTTCGACTACAGGTGAGAGAAAATTTAAGGGGTGGTTCTCCATGACAATATACTGTCGAAAATGAAGAATAAAAAATTGCGATTTCGACTTCGTTATTTAGTTATGAGTTGCCGCATTTTAGGTGGATTTTTAATTGTTAACCCTTTGCACTCGGAGCTATTTTAATTCGAAAGTTAAACATTTCTCTTCCGACCTAGATATTCCCTCTGATTTTTAAAATTTGATGGATATGAAATTGATATCATACCTCATAGAATACTTAGATGTTTAGTAATTGATTAGATACCAACATATTTAATAATGTAAACAATATTTTGAATAAAGGTAAAGCAATTTTTAGTGTCGCCGCAGAGTCGCCACTCGAGTGCTATGGGTTAATAACTAAATCACGAAACCGGAATCCCAAATTTTTTATTCTTCATTTTCTACCACCGGTAGTCGAACACGCTGTATAAAAATGATTAATGTGGAAAGTAAATTTTTACTTGGCTCATACAGATTGCAATCGATGTACAAAAATTTGAGCTTGCACAAAGATCCGCCAGTTATTACTTGCCTTTACGATGAAATGAGATTCTACTTTAACGTAGACAATATTTAGCTATTGCAGAATACTAGGAAATTAATAATGACAAATTTTACAGGCACCTTGTAAAAATTCTTTCGTGGTAAATTATTTAATAAATTTTTATTGTTCACTATATGTTCTCTGTTACCCAAATCACCTATAGTACCCTACAGAATGATAAACGTCATCCTACCGTGAATTCTGTAAAACAGCCCCGCGAAGGATAGTACATAAAGTTGGAGTGAATTAATCCATATTTCACCGTGGCAATCAGAAAACGTTTACCAGTGAGCTAATCATCGGGTCACACAATTTTCAATGGCCTGCATTAATAGATAAATTCATAGTTGCCCCCTACCCCCTCCCCCCGCACACTGGCAATACGAATCGAATCACGGTACACTTACACGCATCGATCACAGTGCGACACAGGTCTGTTCGCCCGGAATTGCCGGTTAACAAGCTAACAAATTAGATGACAGTTTCATCAACCTGCATTTACGAGCGTTTTCGATGCCCTTTCCATCTCGCCTGACCATCGGGGATCTTGCTATACCGGAAATTACATAGCTCTCGTAGAAACTCGTAGGAACTTGCGATTTTCGCGAATCGTGTGTTTATCAAATAGAACGTACAGATTTCGCAAATAACGCGCGCGGGGACTAGTTTCCCGGGACAAATGGGACTCGGTCTTTCCATTTAACGGTAGAACGTCGACAAAATGACTTTACACAGCGAGCTAACAACGCGTACACGTTTATCGACGTTCCGGCATAGTGAAATCCAGTAGACTCCACAGTGCACGGTTTCTTTTCATACGTACACGTGTGTTGGTGTACGTGCACACCACCCGCACGATCTCTGCGCACACGGGCTCGCATTACGTATCGATCTAGCGTTCTATGCGGAGCGTGTCTTAGAAGGCATGTTGCTTTGTATGAAAGCTCGGAAAGTTACGTTACAAAATACCGCCTCGTTCTACGGAAGGATCGACAGCCGTACACCGCGCGACGAGCCACAATGCTCCGAAAATCCGGAAAGAAAGCTCCCCGGCAATATCGCGGATACGCGTTCCTCGCGCGGAAAGTTCGTTCCTCGAATCTTCGTGAACACCGCGAGTCGCGTCGGTCCCTCACAATTATGGTAGAGTAGACTTTTTTCGATCGTTTCGAAGCTGCTTTGACTCCAGCACCGAGAAATTTCATTTTGTAAACGGGAAAGAGACGTTATTTATTTCAACTCTTGTCGAGATGAATTTTTCGTAATTTATTGAATACGATTTTAATGCAAAGATTGTTCTGAATTGAAGTACGAACATTTTTCAGCAGCCCCTCAGAGTCGTTAGCAAAAATCGTTGACATAAGAAGATAATTTTTATTGTTGAACATCATTCGTCATATTAATATACTATATATTCGTATAATGACGAATCGACACGACAAGAACACGCAAAAACCGTGACCATTCAAAAAATAAATTAATTTCCCCTGTCACGAACGAAATTTGTACACATAACATTTAATCGTAGCTCTGCATCATGTTACGTTCTCGTTTACGATGTTAATTAATATAATATCGACTGAAAAATTAGTATTTCATCCGCCGTTGCAGAGCATCTAGAAACGAGTTATTCAAGAACGTTTATCAAAACGAGTTTCACATAAGAGAAATACAAATAAGCTTTGATCTGTGGATTATCTACGTAAATAGTACAAATGAATAACATATTCGTAATATCAATTCCACTGTCATAATTATTTAATATTGTTGTATTGGAGCGTAACGTAAATACGTTCGGCTGTGTGACGGTATCTCTTTTAATTTATTAATAGAGCGCAGAATTATATTCAATCGATTGTGTGATTACTGACTGCTAATGGCTTCTTTTTAATCGTTGACAATGAGTCATAATTAAATTGTTACGATTAGAACGTATTTACATTCCCTAAAAATTGCCGATGTTTAAATAGTCGTAATTTTGTTGAAAATAATAGCACAGCAATAAACTTGGTCTCATTTTGAAGGTTGAAGCCCTTGCTTTTACCAGTCAGCAGTAATTTTTTCCTAGGACACTTTCGCACGACGTGATAAGTGAAAAACCGAAGACACGTTTTCTCTCGAAAATGTCACCACTTGAAACGTCTCTGAAACCATTGAAAAATTTTTTTCGTGAACAAATCTTCCGCAGATTCGAAGATTGAAGTCTTCCCTCTACAACGACACCTTAAAAATTGCTGTACGATGTTTTCTGATCGTTTTATTAAGGTTTAAATGAAACGTGTGCAGCCAACTTCACATAAGGTACACCAGACTTCAAACTACCGAACTTGTTCCCCATTTTTGTTCCATAAAACCGTGAAAAAAAATCGCACATCAATTTTGAAGGCGTCGTTGTAAAGAAGAGGCTTCAATCTTCAAATCCGTGAAAGATTCATTAACGGAACAAATTTTTTAATGTTCCTGCAGAGGTTTCAGTTTGTTTCATTTTTCAGGAAAAATGGGTTCTCGCATTCTCAAAATGCTACTTTAAAATTAATTAAGAGGAATTTCTATATTAAATTTAATTTTAAATTGCGAGGGTTAGAGGAAAATGAACGCTGAGCGATAGTGGAATCGTCAAGCTTTAAAACGAATCCAAGTTAGTTGCCGTACGATTGTGTTTTTTTTTAACAAAATAACAACAAATATCATCGATTTCTCGAGAATCGGAAATTCGATGTCCAAATAATTTTACGCGGTTTTCGCGCGAGGGGTTGAAGATGGCCTAGATGAAAAATTTGACGGAACAGCGGAACAGGTTGTCGGCGGTCGGTGTATCCGCGATTAATTGCTATTTGCCTAGCTGTGTTAGTCGAGCGATATGCAACGGACCCCGATGCTACAGTTGCAATCGATAACGCACCCTTACGGCGCTCCCGGAGTATTAGCAACCCCCGCAACGTCCGCCAATTGTCATTTTCGCGGCTCGCACTTTTCCTCCCTGCGAGAAAACGACGAGATCGAACTTCACCGAGTTTAGGCTCTCGCGGTAGCGAGGCATTGTTCGGGCATTCGTCTTTCTCTGGAGCCCCATCTTTGATCGGCGCAACATTTCCACGCCGATCTGAGCTCGCTTGCCAGAAATATCAATTTACACGAGAGTGGCAACAGTTTGCTTGATTTGGCACGGCGTGGCTCACGCTCCGAAATACATCTTCGCTGGCTGCTACGAACGCTGCCTGGAAACCGATTATCTGGCCCAGCCTGACGCCAGTTAGGCTACCATCGTCAGAGTTGTTTCATCCCTGAAAAACCACCCGTTCGGTCTCGGGGCTCGCGAATCGGTCTCCTGTTGATCGCTCCAGAGAATGTTGCAAACGAGAATAATATTTAAGAAAATTGTCCTGTGAGCGGTGCCTAAGCAAAGAACAATTCTGTTCCTTCTAAGGAACTGCAGAGAGTAAACTATTTATTATACTTTATCGCAAGGGAATTTCTTAAACTTTATGAAAAATAAAAACTGCGTGCATTAATTGCAAGACATAAGATCCAAATAGAAATTTATTTCTCTGTTTAGTGATTTTATTAAGTTGTCTGCAATGTGTTCGTATTGTTAACCTCTTTTAATACCATGAAACAAGTTCAACAATTTTCTTCCGAGTAAAAATTTCACAAAGAAAGAATTACTCTCTGATAATCTAATGGCAATAAGTAGTTGCTTCACGAACGAAAATGATCTACGAAAAACAGCTGAAGAATGCCCGGCATTGATCTCGGACTCTTCAAAGACGATTAAATCATCACCGTTGAATGAAGAGCATAAGCGTCCCGTGGCAGCTGGGGTCGAGAAACCCTTGCACCCTCGGGCCGTTTCCCTCTAAGGCGTGAAAATATAAGTCAGATTAGGAAAGAAGGATGTAATCGAGTCCCGGGTGGACGGGGGCTCCGGATGACTTCCGGTTCCTCGGACGACCGCGTGTCTGCGGCAAGAGACGACGACGACGACGATGACGACGACTACGCTTTCGGGAATGAAAAGGAAGAGAATGGTGAGAGTTGGAGAGGTGCACGCGGAAAGTAGGGTCGAGGAAAGGACGAGGCGAAGACAGAGGAGGCCTATACTAGCCGCTGAATAACGCATGACTGTCTGGCTTGAAATTATAGCATTTCACCCCCTCTCACTCGCAGGAACCACCCCTCTCGCTCACTGGCCGCGCGCTTTCATTCAATTATGCATCCAGCCTCAGCCTCAGCCTGAAGCTTGAAGCTTGAACCGCCCCTTACCGCTCTCCGCGTCCTCCCACGCTCTTATTATTATTTTCCCGCGCGTGTCTTCGGCTCGGCCGTCTCTCCAGCCGCCGACGCACATTTCCATAAAATAGGCGAAATTAAGCCGGAAATTTTCATTCTTCAAATTCTCCTCACCTTTCGGCACGGCATCATCTGACCTCGCTGTTCGGATAATAGAATAGTTCATTAATAGCGGTGCTACATTCTCGATGATTTGTCAAACGAGTTGCGAAACACGTGTTCACATGATAAAAAATGTAGGTTATGGTCTATTGCAATTCCATCCACTCAATATTGACATAATATATGTTACATAATCAGACTGTGGATTCTGTGCAATTTATGGAAAAAAACGAGTGGGTGCAATCTAAAACTGTAGAAAGGTTTAAATGATTCAAGAATGCTATTTTTCTCGGCTTGTTACAATTATTTAAGTAACAATTAACTGTCTGGCTCCAGTCACGTGCAATCGGTGCAAGCAATTTTCATTTTTTCATAGAGATCCGCACTCTAAGGATAACACTTTTGTAATTCCAGTAATTGTGCAAGAATAAATTAGGAATCATTTAGGAATCACAGAGAATTATCTCTGAAGGTTGAAGTAAGAATGAAATGTCTGTCCATTGTAATTGGCGTATACAATTTTTATTTTGCATAAATATCTATCTACGTGTGTCGATATCATTCGCAGCCACTGCGCATGTTCAATGGATTCCGTGTAGAGATCTTAATGGCGCGTGTGACTGGATGTTGTTGAGTGAATAATGTATGATTAACGGAGACATGATTTTGTGTCCAGGATTATGCGGGCGAGTCCTGCGTATTGCTCCGCTTAGATCCCTCGGAAGCTCGATCGTTAATCTCGACGGCGCGATCCTTTCTTTCCCGCGTAATCAGGTGTAGTCGATCGTGGAAGCTACCGATGCTTCCGTGCGAACCGCCCTCCACACCTGCAATTACCGCTCAGTTCGCGGAAACGCAGACCTTGAACCGCCGCTGAATGCACTCCGTCGATGCATCCAGCTTCCGGAAATGGGGGTCGCATACAGGGTGTCTCGAACGCATCGACGCGATCATCTGGCCGTCTCAATCTTTTCTTGTTCTACACCGTTCTATTCCACTAATTCACTTTACTTTTTCCTGGCAATTACATCAGGTTTTAGAAAGAAACAAGACGAAACAAAAGAATGCTCATCAAATTCTGGGCAAACAGGCGTTAGTTTTATTCGATCTACCTAATTTTTCTTAACCGATCTTACCTGGTTTTTGGAAACTGCAAATTTTATACCAAACTTGAACTCGCTAGGAATGGTGAGAAATGATTTTTCTCTGGCCTATCTTCGACATTACTCTTGGGTCAGTAACCAGGTACCCATTTTTATCTTTAATATTTTTGTTGACAAAGGGAAAAATTATTGTAGATTTTTATGTTCTTGAATGGTCACAGATTCACTTGCATTTGTGGTATGAAAATACTGCATGTACCATAGAAAATTTTGTTTATACAAGGGTTGATCTGACACTCGAGTGTAATTGAATTGAATTGAATGCATCGAATGAATTAACTCGAGCATCAGCGATTTGAAATAAAATCGTAAAGTAACAGGCGACATAGCGTCCCCTAATCTATTTCATAGTTGTCGAAGAAACTTTGTAAGAGCCAAGTGTCTGTCAAGTATTTTCAAGTTGCAAGCGAAGTTCAAAGAACGAGAGCATAATAATTCGAATGTATAAAAGTTTGCGATTATTTCGCCAGGTCCCCTCGTGTCGAGAGCATGTAATAATCGCGAGACAGTTCCAGAAGGTTCCCCAGAAGCAGCTCTTCTTCATTTCGAATAAATCTCGGTGTATTTTTCTACCCCTCGGTGACCCCGACTGCATTAAACTAGTCGAACCAGCTGCTTCTTACGTAGCTCCACCAGCCATTACGTAATTCGCAGCTCGTTACCTATCTCGCTGTGATGTAAATCCGAAAATTGATGCCACCGTGCACTCTGTATGTATGTAAAACAAAGTAGCAGAATTGGTTTTTATTGTCACGCGATTAGCGTTGAAAGAGTCCGCGTATCTGACCATTCACGGACGACCAACGAGGCTTACAAAATGCATTCTAATGTTTCGAACGTTCATTATTCCGCACTCGAAAGACTCGGACGTTGTACTGTCCGAACTACTCGTGTTTTATTTTCTGTACGATCATCGAAGTTAAATTGATTTGATGCATTTATGACAAAAATGAACTATTAAATCAAACATTAGAACTATTTTTCACACCGGTGTTATATTATTTAAAATAATCAAGAGATGTAATCGTTTTGTATTGAACTCCTGTTTCTTATAATCGATGTAAATTTTTATTTTACATAAAGATCCGCAGTCTAGTAATAAATTCCCTCGGCGATTAGGCACGATACCGCCGATGGTATCCTAAGGTCACCCATGACCAACGTAATTTCTATACTTTAGTTTCTTCGGAACAACGAGAGTTTCAGTCTTAAATTACATACAACTGTCCTAGTACTTAAATTACATACAACTGTCCTCTGGGTTAATTAATTTAGCAGACTCCCTTGCTCAAAAATCTACAAACTTAATTCGCTTAGAAACACGAAAATATCATCTGTTCTACTATCCTAACGTCGATCGTCTCATTGATTCGGACATCAGAGGTCGCATGGTAGACGTCGAGGTCGGACCCGAAGCTTCCGACGTCGACGAAAAAATATCGGAGGAAGCTTATCGGTCCCAGTGCGTTGTCTATTGTCCGTCGAGCTTTTACGACGTGACGATCCGCGTTACGACGTAAAAATTTCAAGCGTCCCGTATCGACGCTATAAATATTCATGCAGCGACGAACACCGATACATGCATATACCTACATATTACATATATACAGTTCTATGTGCAGCGTACACATACACAGAACTAGAGAGACATATACGTGCACGTACACGCCAGGTAAAATAATACAAATATGGCGAGGGAGGCGACACAGTTGCGACGCGACGCGACGCGACGATGCAAACGGTTCACGCTCGAGCGGGCCGAGCTCGCTCGCAATATCGGTCATTATTAGAGACAATTGCGACGCTGCTTCATTCGGAATCGGCGGCCGATTCCTCTTTCCTTCTCTCTCCCACCTGTGCCTGTAATTACATCCCCCACGCGTTTCGAGTTCTTCGGAAAAAGAGATTCCTCCGGGAAGATCAATTTCTTTGGGGAGAATTGATTACCGTGGATCGTTATGCAAAATCCGAATTTCCTTCTTTCGTGAAACATTTGTTGGAGTTGATATTTACTAGGACGGATTTGATTCATTTATGACAAAAATGTAGAATATAAAACAGTGAAGACATTTAACACTTGGTTTACAGGGCACTAGAAATGACTATCTTAGATCGATTTATAAAAATAAGGAAAATCTAATTATTTGGATCTTTAGATGCGCTCAAAGAAATAAATCTGTTGAATAATTCTTCACGAATGCACCCTTGCGCCGTCGATAGTACGCCATTTTGAAAATTTGTTTGAGAATTTGTAAATCCTATTGTTCTATTCTCGTTACGATTTTTAAGAGAAGAAATGAATGTATTGTAATTAATGAAGACAATGTTTATTTTACACAAGAAAAATTTTTCTCGACGATGCGTAAAATCCGCTGTCCACCGATGATTTCTTCCCGCTGCTTTGGAAACCGAGAGCTTCCTGGAAAAATTGAAACGTTCACGCGACAGTGGATTTACAAACAATCGTGTGCGATTCTGACCGGAAGTATAGAGTCAAGTAGGATATAGAATGAAGCCGTTTGCAAAAGAACACCGCGGATCTCGCGTTACAGACAACTGTTTGCGGATCGTAAGAACGTCGCTCCCCTGATCGCCACAATTGACTCATGTTTGCGAACTCTCGCTACTATCGATGAGATTTTGAAAAAATATTCGACCACATTTAAAATACGCATCATTTTCCTAAAATTCACTTGAGATATTTTAAGTCAATTAAACAATTGACTTTTCCTATGCAATTCGACCAATGCCAATATTCACATTTTCTTAGCCCGTTATTTATTGAACTTCTAACATGTAAAAGAAATCTCAGCTCGTTCGGTGCGATTTTTAAAAAATCATGCGACTTTTCAGACTGATGGAATGCTATTAGGGGTTGTAGTAAAACTGGACAGACTCGGTATCAAATTAGCACGTAAACAATTGTGAACACATTTTACTGGTACTAATTACGATGTTTGTCATTGCAGGAAAGCGACAACCTCTGGTGGGACGCCTTCGCGACCGAGTTCTTCGAGGACGACGCTACGCTAACCCTGACGTTCTGCCTGGAGGATGGTCCCAAGAGATACAGTAAGCACAGACACCCTTTTTTCGGTGGAAAGAGAGACGGGAGAGGGAGTGAGATAGTGAGAGAAAGAGAGAGAGAGAGTGAGTCGGGATTCGGTGCAGGCGGATATTTACGAGCGCGAGCGTGGAGCGGGCATTCGAAATAATTACGTGCCACCGCGGAGCAATTTTGCAGCCGGCGGATTTTAATGCGTTCTCCTCTCCGTTCGCGACGCTGAATGCACGGTAACAACGTGATTACATGTCATGTCGCATCGCCGTCGCTGTCGTCGTCCTAGCCCGAACGACAGCTCCCCGCGATGCACATTACCGATGCAATAAGATGCGCCGCGAGCGAGGAGCATAGCTAGCTAGCTAGCTGGCTAGCTTGCTATGCTAGAAAACCCGCTCGCGCTCTCGACGTCCTTGAATATAGAATTTTCCGATCGTGGAAAACCGTCGTTATCATTATATCCGCGGCGCACAGCACACTAGCTCTCGCTCTCTCTCTCCCTCTCTCCTTTTTTCTCTCTTTCCCTTCTCGTTTATCCATCCACCGTGTCATTATCGACGTTTTCTCTCTCTTCGTCCGCTTCCGGTCTGCACCGACACAGCACAGCGCGCGTATACCCGTTGCGCTGCACCGGCGCACGCTGCATCGGTTTTAATGAATCCCCCCGATTGTCCGGTAATAGTCCGCCGGAAAAGTATTTCCACGCTTTGACGAGAAAATTCGGCGGTTTTCTTGCCCGTGGAAAATTCGCTCGAATAGTACTTGTACCCACTGGTTGGTTTGCACGGCGAAAAAATTCGCGGGCTTATGCAGATTCGTGGTAGAATATCGCGAAGGGCAGATCATGAATTTGATTGTATCGGTACCGACTTAGAGGGGTAGGTTCGTGTAGATGTTCCGGGGAAATTGGAAATTTGAAAGAGAGTTTGAAAGGCTTGCGTAAATTGGGGTGGTTCTGAAAGAACTGTATCGACTTCCTGCAAATTAGGGGTTGTTTTAGTGTAGAGAAGAATTGAGTACAGTCTCTGTAGATAAGGGTGGTTTGGTACTGAACTGTTTAAAGGAATTGTACATGTCGAAAGACTTTATAGTATTAGTGTAGAAAGCTGGTGGCTCTGCGTAGAATGTTTTAGGAAAATTTGGAATTTGAAAGAGAGTTTTTAAAGCTAGTACGAATTAGGGTGGTTCTGAAAGAATTGTGTAGACTTTCTACAAATTAGTGGTTGTTTTAGCGAAGAGCATAATTATATACAGTGTCTGTAGATAGGGAAGGTTTTCCACAGAACATTTTCAAAAAGTTAGACACTAGATGTTGACTGCGTTTATTTATTACAAACAGGGGTGGTTTGATATGGAACAGTTTAATGAAATTGTACACGTCAAAAGGCTCGATAGTATTAGTATAGAAAGCTGGTGGCTTTGCATGGATCATTCGGGAGAAATTGGAAAATTGAAAGAGGTATATAGAGTTTCTATAAATAGGGGTGGTTTTCTATAAAATCAATTGCATAGAGCGTCAATACATCAGGGGTTTGTTTTGTGTAGACAAACATTGACTACTGCGTATAAAACTGGTTTTGTGTACAATATTTTCAAAAAATTATAAACACTAAATTTATCTATTATACATGGGGATGGTTTCATATAGGATGAATGAAAGAACTTGAACATGTCAATAAAGGTGATGCGCATCGTAGAATGTTCCGCGCGGAACATTCCGGAGAAATTGGAAACTGAAAAAAATGTATGCGTAGATTGGGGTAGTTTTTGGTAGAAACAATTGCCCAGAGTTTGTAGAGATCAGGGTTACTTTTTTGTGTACACCAAAATTGACTGGAGTTCCTGTAGATACGGATAGTTTATCACGGAATATTTTTTAAAAAATGTCGGTGCATTGGCGTAGACTCTGGTGCAGGAAATTCTGCTAGAAAATTGCGATTACCAAAAGATTTGCTATATTTAAGGTGGACGTGGATGTACCAATAAGAATTTAATAGGTTCGGCGCGAATCGAGTTCATTGTCCCGTATTTTTAAGAGATTGTTCGCAACGTTCGCAGCAAATTTCGATTTGCTTTTTTCTAACGGATGATTTTATTTCTGTTTTACAGCGATAGGCAGGACGTTAATACCTAGGTACTTCCGCTCGATATTCGAGGGCGGAGTGACGGAACTTTACTACAATTTGAAACACCCGAAGGAGTCATTTCACAATACCAGCATAACCCTCGACTGTGATCACTGCGTTATGGTCACGCATCACGGGAAACAGATGTTCACGAAGGTAAGGGCCGAACACTCTCTCGCGGCCTCGCGTTATTGAAACTCTGATAAACTGTCGAGTGGTCTCTCCTCTCGCCGACTGCTGCAAGAACACTCGAGCTCGTCGCTCCTTCGAATCACCGATCATTACGATCCGCTCGAATTTAATAACCGAAGGGCCGCGGAATTATCCCGCGTATCGTTTCCCACCCCCATGCAAGCCACACGAGCTCGCATGGCCCGCGAAAATCGGTGTAAAGTCTAAATTTTACTCGAAGCAAATTTTGATCATTGACGAACAATCTATTTTTATTCGGTAACTGACCCCACTAGTTTTATTATTTCTTTTCAACTTTATTGATTGCTCACCCTTTGATTTTAATAAGCAGTGGAGCGTTATTTCAAGTATTAATGTTTAAAGGCAGCAGGGTCCTTAAAATATTTTTCAATTTTCGGCATTTTCAAACTTCCTATCGAAAGTCGATTAATATATAAAGCTCTCGCTAAAGGAGCATGCAGATAAGGAAAGTTTTCTTTTATGGTATCGTCCTATTAAAGGAGGGAAGTTTAAATATCGTAAAAAGAGTCGGTAACCGCGTTTTCAACTAAGAACGGATTAAGGAGTCCGCGTTGCTAAAAATCGTATAATAAACTGTCTGATGAAATAATCGGAAAGCGTATTTTACTGAAAAAACATTCGAGGGTAGCTTCCCCCTAGGAAGAGCCCAAACTAGCCCTAAGAGAAAGTGTCCTAAGAGAAAGCCCTAAGATAAAGATACAAAATTTGTATTTTTATACCAGAAATACAATGCCCGTGGGGGTTGTTGGAAAATTCTGCAATTGAGAGACCACGAACAGAGTAAATAATTCATTGTCAAGCGGTAAGACTAATAAGATTAATAATTTAGTGAGGTCGGATAGCCTATGTGACTAATTTGTGCAGCGACCGCCAAGAGGAATATTCGCGAAATTTAACATTCGAGCGACTTTCTGCGAGCTTTTCAGCAGCTTTCGGGTGTTTTGGTATAATGAGGGTAGACGTAATATTCCGTCGGCGGCCGAGATCATGTTAATTACCGGCGCGACGTGTATCGGGTGTAGTTTACCAGCCAGATTGAATGTTCTTCCTCCCGCAGGTATGCACGGAGGGTAGATTAATATTGGAATTCACCTTCGACGACCTTATGAGGATAAAGTCGTGGCACATGTCGGTGAGGTCGCACAAGGAGCTGGTGCCTAGGAACATGGTCGGAATGCAACAAGACCCGACGATGCTCGAGCAGCTCAGCAAGAACATCACCAGGCAGGGTATCACTAATTCCACCCTGAACTACCTTAGGGTGAGTAACGTTTCCGGTCTTTATCGCATCAAGAACACCTCTCCCCCACCCTCTCTTCTACCGCCACCACCCCCGCACTGCAATTCTACGCTGCGACTTTTGTCAATAGACAAACGATATTTTGCGAAACCGTTTGCGCAAATCCGCACAACAATAAATTCGGAAACCGGCGCGGCGCGGGAAGTTTAATCAAGCTCTCGACGAGCCATAAGTTTCTGTTTAATTCCCAGCACCTGTAAATTACGAAACGTTTGCTCGCATAGACAACGGTAATATATTCCGATGTTGTTTTAATACGTTTTTGGCGATCCGTTATACACAGAATCGTATGTTAACGCGAACTGGTTTACTGGAATTTGACAAACAAAAAAAACCCCCCTCTTGAATCGCATCTGCGTCGAGCAGGATCTGTAAACGACGCGTTTTTTCCGCGGATTAAAAATGCTCTGATTATAAAACGTTACGCAAATGGAAATAGTAGACACCGGTTAATTTTCTCCGATTTATTCGCCGATTACGCGAAGTGATTCGCGACAAAAAATCCTTGTTTTTGCGATCGTTGCAAGAACGACACGAACGATTTTAATTGTTATTGAGTTCGATTCGACGATGTTCGCAAAATAAGAGATTGCTACTTTGGCTGAGAGACGATTTAACGAACAAAAATTCAAACGGTTAAAAATCATTCGGCGAGAAATGGACGAACGTGGAATAATGAACGATCTTCGGGAACGTGAAGGGCTGAACGGGCCAGGAATCGCGCAGAAATCGCGGAGATCGGCTCGCGAAAGTACGGCCGCGTGTATCCGGGTTACGATCCACCTTCTTTGCACGCTCGGAAGCGCTTTCACTCGCGCGTGTCGCTGCTCTCCGCTCGCTGAAACGATTGTTGTGTCGTTAATCGAAAGCTGTCGCGAGAACGCCTCTACGAACCACGCTATTCTCGTAGAAATTTTATAAAAATTCTTCGACTCGGTTCGAGATCTGCTCTCGCAGCGAATAATTGCGAGCGGGACACAGCTCCGGGAATCGATCAGGAATCGCGAGCGATATTAACGCGGCATTAATTAAAACCGAAATTTCGTAAAATTTCATCCGCCACAGCCTCTCCCTCTCTCTCTCTCTCACTCTCTCTCTCTCTCTCTCTCTCTCTCTTCTATCATCCAATCACGCGCCATCGATTACTTTAATTGTCATCGTAATAACGCAAAGGCTCCGCCCGGAATATAACGCTCTTACTATAATAATAATATAATTATTGTTATTATTATTATTAATGATGATAGTAATAATAATGTAAAATGGATCCCCAGTTTTATTACAAGGCAAACGTAAACCGAATTTAATTTGCTGGGAGCGCGCGCGCGACCGGCGTTGCTGCGGCCGCCGCCCGAATATATTTCAGCAAGTTTATTTTCAACCGGTACACGGCCGTATACCATAATTTTCATATTAATAGCATGAGTAAGTTCCACGTCGAAGTCGCGTCGCATTAAATAACCCTCCGCACTCGACACTCTTTCGGCTTTGATTTCGATTTCCGATTTCCGATTGTGATTGATGGGCGAGACTCGGACCGACCGCATGCACACGGTTTTTCGCAGTTCTACAGGCAGATCTAAATGTTCTGAATAATATCTATCATTTTTTCATAAATACCATTTGTTCGTATCGACGTGTCCTTCCAGTTTCCTCCAGCGTCTGAAAAATTTGATACAAAAAACGTTGGATTGCGAATCGTTTTGCAATTTACAAGGTGCTTGGTAAAACAATTAGAAAAGTCATGATTTTAGAAAAAGGAGTATGTTGAAAATGTATACGAAATTTTGTTTAGGTTGGACTCTGCATTTCGTGAAAATTAGCTTCGGAAATTCTCAAAGTTTTAAGGAGAATTGACCAACCATGATCAGACATATAGGGTTCAGAAAATATGCGTTATAATTTGTTGAAATGAGACTTTCTTTTCCAAAATATTGACTTCGAAAATTCGTCAGGTTAGAGTCATTCGGTCATGATCAGACAAATCAGGCGATTCCGGTTAAAAAGTGATCTGTTATAATCAACAAGTGTTAAGAATAATAATAATAATAATAATACTGATCCTTTTGGTGGTTCCCAACTGATAAAACGGATGATATTTATTCATTATCCGTGAAAATTGTGACCGTGATCTATCGATGATTCCAGTTATGCGTGATCTTGGAGCCGATGCAGGAGCTGATGTCGAGGCACAAGGCGTACGCGTTGTCACCGCGGGATTGCTTGAAGACGACCTTGTTCCAGAAATGGCAGAGGATGGTTGCCCCGCCGGGTAAGAGAGGTAGACGAACAGTTGCTTTACATGAGAAGCACCAGCCAGTGGAGCCAAACGGCCGACCAGTCTACCGCAGGATTTGGTTTTTGATCGGGACTAACGACGGAGAATCGTCGTCGTGTTGTCGCGTCATAAATCTCGGTTCCAGTCGCTTTCCACGGCCGCAACATCCGCCTTCCTAATCCATTCAGATCCGCGATATTCGCTGGAAGGGTGTGACGAAAAGGACGTAGCATGATTCCACGTTGAAAACCATTGAGCCAAAAGAATTTCAATGAAAAAATTTTTAGCAACACTCTTTTAGCGTTAAACTCTTGTTGAGAAGTAACGATTTCGCATTCGTCTCGGCGTAAGTTTCGCATTACGAATGGTTTGTTACAAGGTCGTAGCAATCCGATCAGTGGTCACACCCTGTTCCTGCGTCCCCACGGTTCTTCCCCCATGTGAATAAATCCTCTGACCTCGTCGGCGGCGCCACGCGAGAGCGTTCGCAAAAGCAAGATTGTGTTCACTCACGAAAAGCTGGGGCAGCCGCCGCCGCCGCCGCCGTCGTCGTCGCGGGATCGTGCGATCTTTCGTAGATAGCGCGATTCCTTGATTTTTTCAGGATCGGCGACGCGTTGCGTGCACCACCTCTTCCACACCATGCTTCTTCTCTCTCGCTGGGCTTTTATCTGTCGTTTTTATCATGCGTATACGTGCACCGCGTTTCCTGTTCCAACCGCCGCCGCGCCGTGGCCGTCGTCGTTCCTTCCTCCGACCGTTATCCGTTCCTCCGGTGTGTTTCCCTCGTCGAATCATGCTCTCCTCCTCCATCACCTCCTCCTCCTCCTCCTCGTCAAGGTCAGCGAAATCATGGAACCGAGCGAACCGTCGCTTATAAATCGGATCACAGTCGTGTAAATAATATGCGATGCGTGTTTCTCTGTAAAGATTCTATTACGTGAGTGCGGGCGCTCTTTTTTCTTATAGTAGCTTTTGATGGCGAACGATGACCGTTCATTTTTTCTCATAGAGACGTGTACATTATTACCATTTTTCTATTCTGTCTGTCCACCGATGCATGCATGCTTGTGTGTGTCAGAGACCTTTGATTGTGGAGAAAGGTCCAATATGCTGGGTAGCGGTCTGAAGTTTCTTAGCGCGCTGCTACATGGCTAGCATCCGTCAGCTAGTGACGCCCGCGCGCGTGCGACCGTCTCATCGCCGACATATTCTTACAGAGTCCCAGAGGCCGGCCAGCAAAAGAAGAAAGAGGAAGGCAAGCGCCTCGGGCCCAGGCAACAACGCGCCACCAGCGCCCAGCAAAAAGAGATCGCCAGGGCCTAATTTTTCTCTGGCGTCGCAGGTGAGCACGCTCTTTCAACCCTAAAATCCCCAGACCCGAATCTGTTAGGTCTAGATATCCTGGTATTCCTCCCTTCGGAGCTTCTAGACCATATCTAAATCTAGGTGTATCTATATCCAAACTGTATCTATAAGCTTAACTCCTAGCCACCTTTGCGTAAGACAAGCTCTAGCTCAGCCCATAAGTCTCGCCCCATCATGGGAGCGTATGTCCAATATTTTTTGGGACCCAGGACTGCCTTTCATATTTCTGTACCAATCCATCCTCTCTGTGCCAACTCCCAAGCTGCCGAACGAATACAAACTGAATGGCAGAGGTGCAAGGCGGCTGGGCTCCCAACTCCACCCAATCCCGAGAACCTCATCTAGTAGATGCTAGTTTTAATCTAGTAGATCTAGTAGATCTAGTAGAACTGACAGCTAAACCCCCTCGCTCCCGTTGGACCTTACAGTTACAAAAGTCTCGAATCTCAATTTTCCAGGTTAATCTAACGATTCCTTTTTTTCCGATCAGGATGTGATGGTGGTTGGTGAGCCATCGCTGATGGGTGGCGACTTCGGCGAGGAGGACGAGCGGTTAATCACGAGGTTGGAGAACACGCAATACGACGCGACGAACAGTCTGGACCCCCATAGTCACGACACCTCTGGTGGACCACCCCCGCACCCCCATCAGTTCCATTCGGAGCCGACACCGGGCAACTCTTGGCCGCCAGATCGCGGTCCCGGCCCGCCACAGGGAGGACCTGGTAGTCAGGTAATTGATCCTTCAGTTATCTCCTAGATTGGTGGCTAGGTCAAGCAGAGTAGGTGGTGTGTTCGCCGGGAGAGAGAGATAGTCGATAGTACAAAATCGTACTGTCTTCGTTCTCCCGAATTCGCTCTCGATTGCTCTTGTGCCCCCCTTTTTCTGATGTTAAAAACGATCTGCTCTGCTTTTCCAGGCAATACCGGCAGTGTCCTGAAAGAGCTCTAGATCCGCAGGCCTCGCTAGGCGTATAGGTGTATACCCGTGCTGTCCCACGGGTGGGCGTGTTGCTGGCGCACGAAAACGAACTTCGTTAGAACTCGAACAGCCACAGCGACAGTAAAAAAATAAACGGAGCGAGAGGTTCGAGACAGCCTCTGAGCGCAGAGCCGAGAAACGAGGTTACGGCTAAGCGTGGCTGGAGCGTGTGTGTGATATATAGAAAAAAAGGAAGCCCGAATTCGCTCGCCCCCGAGTTGGACAGCCCGGGTGTATACTCTCTCTCTAGAAACTGCTCGAGTCGGATGGACAAAAACAGAGACACGATAGAAGGACCGACGACAGATAGAACCGCGAACAAAAAACCGTAGGTGCTAAGGGAACCGTGTGTGACCCTGTTGCAGGGTGTTCAAGGCGGACAAGGAGGCGCGTCAGGGGGTGTACAGGGATCGCAGGACGCCAGTCAACAGCAACAAGACAAGAAGAGCCCCGCGGTGAGCCAGTGAGGCCAGGAGTCCCCGCGCCCCCCCACCAGGGGGCGACGGGGGCGCAGGCCCAAGAACGTGGCTCCCTAGCGGGGCGAGAACCCTAACCTCCCCGGCGCCTATTTGGCCTCGGCTGGCTCCGGAGCAGCCGGTAGGCTCGTGCACCACCCGATGGCGTGCCATCAAACCGGCCTGCCGAGCCACCACCCGGCGGACCACCAGCACCAGCACCAGCAGCACCAGCATCATCAGCACCATCATCATCCGCAGCAGCACCAGCAATTGCAGCTAGGTCACGCCGCGGCTGCAGCAGCCGCCGCGGCCTCCATGGGGATGGAATCCTCGGAGCTGGTCGCGGTGGCCCACTACCAAGCGCAACAGCTCCAGCGACAATTGTTGGCCGAGCAGTCGGGCCAAGCCGGCACGATGCTGCCGCCGGCTACTCAGCCTACTGGTGGAGGCATGACGCAGCCGCTCCAGCAAGGGCAACACGCCGCAGCCGGTGCACCCCAATCTCAGGGCCAAGACCCGCTGCAGAGCTTGATGCAGCAGCTGATCTGCCTGCAGCAGATCGAGTACTTCCTAGCCCAGCGTGGTCACAAGTGATATAGCATCGACGACGATGACGAAGACGTAGACGACAAATACAAACATGTCCGCTGCTCGAGAACCGAAAATTCTTCTTCGGACCTGGATCGGATCGAGACGCTCGACGATCATCATCATCCTCCGCTGCTTCCGGGGAGAACTGCACGCGCGACGACACCACCACGGACACGGCTCGGAATTTTAAAAAACGAATAACGAAAACAGTTGTAGAGAGAGAAAGTATGCCTGTGTGAGAGTGGATGAATGAGAGAGAGATAGACTGGCGCGCGCGTCTGGTGTGCGTGTGTCTCCGAAGCGTTTCTCGACAATGGGTTGCCGACCAAGTTTGCTCCCCGATTCCGAAAGGTCTTTTTTCCTCGTGTGCTGTGACAGAGAAAACCCGTTTGACACGCCGTCGAGGCCGAAGATTCTTTTTCTTTTCCTGTTTTCTTGATCCTCGAACCCGCTGGAGGACGATGACGACAACACGGGGCAGGGAAGGATCAGCGGCAGGAAGAGATCTTGAAGGATCACAGCCGGCTCGATGGAAGTGTGTAACCCGGGGCAGAACAATAGGGTCCGGAGATAGAAGCGAGAAGCACCATAGACGCCAGCGTTCCTCTGGAACACCGTGGGGCGACGTGGACGAGGCCGGCGTTTTTTTTTTAGCTCGTGTGATAAAACAAAATAATAATAAAAAACGCAGAACGTAATTGACACGTCGATTTGTGCGGTTTGAGCGTACTACGGATAAAGAGTATAATTAAAACGAATAACACAAACGAGAACGGTGGGGTGGATTGACTGGCGATGAAAAACACGCGCATCTCGCGGGGTGGGTTTGGGAGGGGGGTTAAAATAGGGCTTTTCGAGGGAACGGGGGTTGGGGGCTCGTATACACGTCGAGGTTTCAAGATGCGAACAATAGCGAAAGAGCGAGCGAAAGAGAAAGAGCGAGCAAGGGAAAAGAAACGAGAAAACGGTAAAATACGCCACGCGCTGCGGCAGAGACGATCATTCGCTCTGGTGCGAGCTGTGAATGAATCTCTATCCGTCAACAGTATTGATATAATTAATAGAATAAATGAATATAAAAAAAAACGTTATTGTAAGAGGTATATGGTAAGTACGACGTATTGTGCAAACGTATGCGAGAGAGATCAGCGTGGGTGCGAGGTGTCGAATGTGGGGAGGGGGTTTCGGGTTGAATGAGGGATGAAAGAGAGTGTGTGTGTGTGTGTGCGTGAGAGAGAGAGAGAGAGAGAGAGAGAGAGAGAGAGAGAGAGAGAGAGAGAGAGAGAGAGAGAGAGAGAGAGAGAGAGAGAGAGAGAGAGAGAGAGAGAGAGAGAGAGAGAGAGAGAGAGAGAGAGAGATGTGGGTGTGCAAGGGGAACCGGGACCGTCTCAAATGGAATCGAAGAGGATGTCGAAGCGCGGAGCCCGATCGAACGCCAACGCACAGGCCCCGATTGTCCTGTAATTGATAAGAACTGAATCCTCGAACTCTGAACCTTCTGTAACGAAAAGCGTAATGTTCGCGAGCTATCCATTGTTACCGACGATCGACGATCGCGAACACCAGGCGGAGAAGCTGCTCCAGCTGTGAAATGTCATCCCTTCCGTCTGAAAATTGGTCGAGCGACGACCAGTTTCACCTGGGACTAGCCCAAGTCCCTTAGCACAGCGCGTACCCACGTCCAGATTCATTGTGTGACCGATTCTCCTGGTTTCCACCGTGGTAGCAGCACCGAACATGCTGTCTTGGTCGCCGCCGCGGCCCCCGGACTCTCTCAACTGTCTCTAGACTATTACTTTAACCCTTTTGCTGCCAACAGATCGATCGGCCACGGTTGTTCGTGCGAAAACTGCCACGGGCCGATTCGATTCTTTCGTGAAAGCGTAAACATTGGACCTGGAAGTTTTTGCATATCCCAGCTATACTATCCGGGGCTGGTAGCAATAGGGTTAAATCGCGCGCGATGATCTAATTCCCGCATCGACGCGACATCACACCCCGACACGTTCACACAGCCACACACGCACACACGCAAAGAGACACGTATAGATTTCCCAGAGGAAACGTCGACGCGGCACCGATTTTTACGTACACACTGTGAAGAATCATTCTAGTATGAAGTTCCTTGCGCGTTACGTTTGTACATGATATATATATGTATATGTTCCTCATTGTATGCTTATACGTTTGTTCCTATTTTTGTATTAATCCTCGTGACTCGTTGTGTT